>JARYGA010004977.1:0-68023 GCA_030545235.1 Helianthus tuberosus
AAGTTTCCTATGGTAATTAATTCTTCACGGGAACTGTTCTCCTGTCTATAGTTCAAAACTCCATGTTTTGTTACTACAATGACTTCAATTTGAGGGTTGACATCTTTGCTAAGAATCCTAACATGGCCTAGAGTTTTACTTAAGGGCTCAATGGATTTGTCTGAAGGCAAAAAAAAAAAAAAAAAAAAAAAAAAAAAAAACCGTCACAGCTGTCTTCACAAGTTTCCTCTAAAATTAAATTTCGGGACGAAATTTCCTAAAGTAGGGGAGACTGTAACACCTGTGTCACTTCAACCATCAAACAAATGCCGAACCAATGAAATATTGTATTTCATACTTGGGATTTGTAAAATTATGTGTATCTTTTACACATAACAAATCTTGTTTGATTTTAAACTTTAAATCACTTTCTGGAGGGTTATACGCGCTCTGAAGCGTAAATATAACCAGTTTAACCCAACGAACACTCCGGAATAGTGAAATAGGCTTAACATACCTTAAATATCCTTTACATAACTTAGAAATAAGTTTTAAAGGCTTTGGTATGGCAAAAACAAGTTAATTCGCTTACAGGGACTAAAGTTGACAAACTGCGAAAGTATGCCAATTTGAACTGTAACAGACATTCCGGAACATGACCATAAGTTAAACATACCATAAATATCCTTTACATAGCTTAGAAATAGGCTTGGAGGGGTTCGGTGTGCTAAAATAAACTTTTGTGTCATTCAGGGACTAAAAGTGTCAAAAAGTGCACAAGTTTGCATTTTCGCGCATAACTTACGTTCTGAATACATCCGGACATCCAAAAATTTATGTGAGCATGACTACATTATATTTTAGTGTTCGCCTTAAGAAAAATCCATTCGTCGCGTCATTTGGTTCGTTTTTCGCGCTTATGCGCATTCCGTCGTAATTAAGCGAACATCGCAATCGTACGGCCAAACGAACCGACATCCTAGATATTTTTGAGCATGTTTTGAGTTCCCTATACTTTAACTTCATTTTAGAGCCTTGAAATGAGGTTAACGGGGTTCAAACGCATCGAAAATCGCTTAAACGAAGTGCAGGGACCATTTCTGCAAAATCTGCCAAAACAGGGGCCTAGCGTGACGCGACGGGCCTTAGCGTCACGCGAGCCCCTATCTGGACCAGATTCAGTGTTTTTATCACAAGTTGCATCTGATCGATTCGTGTCCACACATTTTAAACGGGTCTAGTCAGCAGATAAGAACAAGTTTCTAGCCACCACAACTTTGTGACAAGTGTTCGGCTCGGATCGTGGCACGTTATTCAAGAAACGATCCTAACGGCTCTACCTTTTCTATAAATACCCACCCCCCATTTGTTCAAAACCCACAAATCTGATTAAGAAAGCTCTAAGTTGGAACCTTCGTTTCATACCTGAGCTATTTTGATCTGGGTTAGCATTCGGGGACCCTTCGTAAGTATTCTTTCGTTCTTTTCCTTATTTTACTGCTTTTCGAGTCAGAAAGTCAAACTTTGTTTGACTTTCAGCGTTGACCAGTAATGGTCAATGCGAAGTTCGTTTGAACTTCGCAACGTGATTGTAATCACGATGGTCATAGTCCCTTGGGACTATGCCTACTGATTACCACGTTGTCTAGGGTCGTAGGGTAAGCGATCTAATAAATCGCTTATACCTCGAACCCGGCCCAGTTTGGTTGATCATTAGGATCCGACCAAATACATTAGGTGACCATAGTAGGTAGGGAATAACCTTCCGAGGTTATACCCTATGGTCACATCGTTTAAGTAGTTGTATGATAGGTAGTTTATATGCCTTAGGTAAATTACCAAAATACCCTTTTCATACATAATTGGTAATTTAGCATATGTAACCTAAACTTTTGTCACGTAACTGATTATGTAACATGTTTAGGCATATAATACTTGTCATAGGACTAGTTAGGCGGTCCAAACGCGTTTCACGCGAACGACGCGTTAAAGTAGCATAAGCTACCTAAACGGGTCGTATTGGGTCGTAGACACTTAGGTTAAGTTTCAATTAGTATGTAGGCTTTGTTAAACCATATCACACGAGTCTCCACACTCGTTTGGTTTACAAACCCTAATACTACCCAGTCTTCCGATTTAGGTCCGGTTATTTAACATAGTTACCTATATTAGGTGCCGTTTGATTTCCGTGATCTCTAGCATTGCTTGGTGGTTATCCTAGGACTTCTGAGCAATCTCAAGTGAGTACATAGACCCCTCTTTTACTGTTTTCCAAACTGTTTTGGGGTGGAACACATGTGCCTACTTGTTACTTTCATGCTTTCCTGTTTTCACATCATATATCGGTTATGTTCATTAGTACATTATAGTACATGATTTCATTTCAGTTTATGCTATGTATGCCCATTGAGTGCGTACTTAGTACATCGTTTTACATTACATTTCATGCTACGTGTGCCCATTGTGTGCATTACTTAGTACATCTGATTTCATCACATGCTTATATTTTCTTGATTTCAAAGTATAATTGATTATACATGTTATTACTTATCATTTGACAAACTAAATGACTATCTATGGTTTAAACATTAATTTCTCAAAGAACATAAAATAAACTGTTGAATTGTACTTATTTTATGTTCACCAGACCGATTGTTAGTATGATATAGCGCTATAGGATTTGACACCCCATTCCTGTTGTCATGGAATGTCTGAAACCAATTTGTTGCTCCATCCAAATAGGGATTGCCTTTGTGGTATTTCTATAGTCTCAAAGGTGTATTTTGATGCACCAGGTCTGAATTAATTCTTAAATCACACTATTAAAGTATATTTTTATATACTCTCATGTGTGGTATTGTACAAACCAACATATATTTTGTTAAACATCTAAAGCATATTTTAATATGTTATTTACAAAACCAAAACATAGTTTAATATGTTATTTATCACATCCAAAGCATATTTTGATATGTTACTTATGAAACCAAAACATAGTTTAATATGTTACTTACAAATCCAAAGTATACTTTTGATATGCTACTATAAGGTTATTCGTTTAACTTTACATTACTTACAATACATAAACATTTCTACAATTGTTAAACATTACTTTGGTGGTTTGGTTTGATTAAGTGATTAAGTAACGATGCATGTGTAATATGATACAAACATGGTGGATACGCCGCTGGTACTTCCTATATATAAGTGTTGGTATGGTATTACATATTGTAGCGTTATTTGAATCATTTCAGTTTGAGACATAGAACATTTTTATACAACTAACATACTTTTCACAAGGCATTGATTTACAAACAACTTATCTTTTACAAACTCATTATATGGTTATTCATTTAACCATACATTATTTACATTTATTTATACATATCATCTGAACTTATCGGTTTTTTTCAAATGATTTACAAGACAAAGCAAATTACAAGGTTCATGACTAAACATTTTTCTCAAACATAAGTCATGAATCTTATTTTCACAAAACCTATGTATCTCACAGGCATTTTTATGCTGACGTACCTATTTTCACATGTGTTTTCAGGAGATGAAGCATAGGACTTATCAAGACATACTTAGGCGGACCTGTGCCTTAGTGACATTAAAAGATGCAAGACTAGTTAATTGTGTTGTACTTCTTTGTTTATTTAGACATTGTAGCACTTTCAATCAATAAAACAAAACTTCAATTGCCATGGATTTGAGACAATTAATTCTGTTACAACACTCCCCGATGTTTCCGCCACGTTTTGTATGTTCCACGTGGTCGGGGTGTGACAGAAAAGTTGGTATCAGAGCCAATGGTTATAGGGAATTAGGTTATTAGTAATGCTTTGACCTAGTCTATAACTTTCTTAGGACCCTAACGCGAGTTTACTTGCGTTTAGTCATAAAACAATACCGTCACCTATCCTTAGGCGACGACCACAACAAGAACATAAATTTCAAAACCGCTTTGAAAACTAATCATCTGTTCTAGGATGATTTATTACAAGGTTTTGAACCCTCTGTTATATTGTTTTGAACCCCTTTGAATTCTCAAAATCTCGTCAAGGTTTTGGGTTTTAAATAATGTGAACACGTGAAAACTGGAAGGGTGGATGCCTGTATTCTGGGTTTTCTGTCTAGGCAAGCACTTCGTATACATCTCATCAGACGCGAGACCAGTTGTGC
The DNA here is from genome assembly GCA_030545235.1 of Helianthus tuberosus. Taxonomy (NCBI): domain Eukaryota; kingdom Viridiplantae; phylum Streptophyta; class Magnoliopsida; order Asterales; family Asteraceae; genus Helianthus; species Helianthus tuberosus. The sequence goes on from JARYGA010004977.1 coordinate 4,165, forward strand.
TTACCTGGGAATTATTGGGATGAGTGTTCACTTATAGGCGAGCATGTCTTCGCGATACATTATTTTTGACCTATTCACTTTGACTAATTACCGAGGTCGTTTGTTGCCTTGTAATAACAAACAAATGACCACTACCCTTGCTTTCATCAGATTTGTTTCATCTCATTCTTTTTCGTCTAAATTCTCTCACTCGTTTCCTTTCATGTTTCCTCTTTTAGAATGCCTCCTCGACGCGACAATCAGATGGATAATGCCGAACTGGCGGAAATCATCGCACAGCAAATGGCTGTTGCCTTCCCAAATCTTTATGCTCAAATGATGCAAGCCATCAACAACAACAATGCCCCATGCAATTTCAAAACTTTTAACTCGGCTAAACCACTCAAATTTAGTGGTTCTGAGGGAGCAACTGGGCTTCTTCAATGGTTCGAGAGCATTGAGAATACGTTCCGTCACGTTCAGTGTCCTGAAAATCGCAAGGTCGAGTTTTCTTCAAGTGTGTTTCAGAAGAGGGCTCTCACATGGTGGAACGGAGTGATGAGAGACCGCGGTGCTGAGGTTGCATTAGCACAGACTTGGGCTGAGCTTAGGGCTCTTATGATGAAGGAGTTTTGCCCTCGTCATGAACTACGAGCTTTGGAGAGGGAGTTTGATGATTTGAAGCAAGATAGCGGTGAACATCGAGCCTATACTGACCGTTTTGAAGAATTGAGCCTGTTGTGTCCTGCTATGGTTACTCCTGTGGATAAGGCGATCGAGAAATATACTGATGGTCTTCCTGACCTAGTTCAGGATATTGTTACTGGCAGCAACCCTACTACTGTCAGACAAGCCATTGAACTGTCTGCCACCCTAACTGAATCCCACATCAGGAAGAAAAAGCTTTTTCGAAAAGGCGACCCAAGACCATCTGACAAGACTGCTCCAGCTGAGCCAAAGGAAAAACAGGATGAGGTATCCAAGAAGAAGAAACGCAAGGCCTCTCAAAACTGCGCGATAACTGCTCAAGACAAACAGGTTGCACCAAACCAACCAGCACAACCTCGCAAAAGGCAAAACTATGTTGGTACCGCACCTTTGTGCAACAAGTGCAACCGTCATCATCTAGCGCAAGAGCAGTGTCACAAATGTACCCACTGTGGGCGGTTGGGACATTTGATCAATGTTTGTCGTTATGCAAATCAAGCTGCTGCAAACCCTGCTGCTGTTCAAGCACGGTTCCCTCCGGGGTCATGTTATAACTGTGGTGACCTTACTCACTACAGAAACAATTGCCCAAGACTTGTTAACGCACCTCCAGCGCGAGGATGAGCATTTAACATCAACAAGGCAAACAGAAACAATGATGCGGCAGTGAGCAACTAGTGTTTTGTTATTTCCCTTGATTGTTATCTATGACGTTTAAAGACAAGTCAGTTGTTATATAAATAAAAATTCGTCGTTTTTATTTTTGCAAAACTGATACGATTGTGTGAATGTTTGATACAACCTTATGATGTCAACCCAAATACAAACTACTCGTATGGTTCTGTCATTTTATGATCACTTGTGATCTCCCCAAGAACCTTAAACATTAGTTTCTTTTAAGAAACAAAGCCAGACTCTTATTGAAAATCCTTCTATTTTTATAGATGGATCATTGGAAATGATTAAAGTGCCAAATGAAATCCATGGATTGGATTCCTAGTGTGCTTTAATTATCTATACCTAAAGATAACAAATTAAAGAATCAAGTTAACAAATTTTGTGCTTATGTGTTTTCTTACATGTTAATGGTTGTATGTGATCCATCCAAATCCTCATAGAATCTTACATATCTTGTATAAGAGATTCTTAATAGGATATCCAAAGTTACTATCTTAAATCCTTAATGGACTTCTACGTTGTAGTCAAATCCCATGGATTTTTAAAGTACTATATTATAATTGGACCCCTTGGGAGGTCTAGTTAAACAGATTGATTTGAAAATCTGGTTAGAAATATCATGTGATGATATAATTGAAAGGATCCCTTAAGTGGTCTATTTAAGGAGATCGTACGACGGTCTAGTTAATAAGGTCATGTGTTGATCTAGTTGAAAAGACTGTTCGTTGATCTAATTGAAAAGATCCTTTGGTGGTCTAGTCAGGTCTCTTCATGTTTATTCAATTGATTTTTCCTCTATGCATTATGAAATGGACTGTGCGGACTGTGCAAGAGATTACGTAATTATGGAGGCCTACATAATTATGGAATTCAGTGCACAGAAACCACAAGAAGTTTTGTCATGTGTTAAGATCTATAGTGACGAGAATAATGATACGGGAGAAGTCTTGGACCTTAACCAATGTCATTCATTCTCACACTACCCAATTCTGATTTCAAGCACACACAAGTTTCCTATGGTAATTAATTCTTCACGGGAACTGTTCTCCTGTCTATAGTTCAAAACTCCATGTTTTGTTACTACAATGACTTCAATTTGAGGGTTTACATCTTTGCTAAGAATCCTAACATGGCCTAGAGTTTTACTTAAGGGCTCAATGGATTTGTCTGAAGGCAAAAAAAAAAAAAAAAAAAAAAAAAAAAAAAAAAACCGTCACAGCTGTCTTCACAAGTTTCCTCTAGAATTAAATTTCGGGACGAAATTTCCTAAAGTAGGGGAGACTGTAACACCTGTGTCACTTCAACCGTCAAACAAATGCCGAACCAATGAAATATTGTATTTCATACTTGGGATTTGTAAAATTATGTGTATCTTTTACACATAACAAATCTTGTTTGATTTTAAACTTTAAATCACTTTCTGGAGGGTTATACGCGCTCTGAAGCGTAAATATAACCAGTTTAACCCAACGAACACTCCGGAATAGTGAAATAGGCTTAACATACCTTAAATATCCTTTACATAACTTAGAAATAAGTTTTAAAGGCTTTGGTATGGCAAAAACAAGTTAATTCGCTTACAGGGACTAAAGTTGACAAACTGCGAAAGTATGCCAATTTGAACTGTAACAGACATTCCGGAACATGACCATAAGTTAAACATACCATAAATATCCTTTACATAGCTTAGAAATAGGCTTGGAGGGGTTCGGTGTGCTAAAATAAACTTTTGTGTCATTCAGGGACTAAAAGTGTCAAAAAGTGCACAAGTTTGCATTTTCGCGCATAACTTACGTTCTGAATACATCCGGACATCCAAAAATTTATGTGAGCATGACTACATTATATTTTAGTGTTCGCCTTAAGAAAAATCCATTCGTCGCGTCATTTGGTTCGTTTTTCGCGCTTATGCGCATTCCGTCGTAATTAAGCGAACATCGCAATCGTACGGCCAAACGAACCGACATCCTAGATATTTTTGAGCATGTTTTGAGTTCCCTATACTTTAACTTCATTTTAGAGCCTTGAAATGAGGTTAACGGGGTTCAAACGCATCGAAAATCGCTTAAACGAAGTGCAGGGACCATTTCTGCAAAATCTGCCAAAACAGGGGCCTAGCGTGACGCGACGGGCCTTAGCGTCACGCGAGCCCCTATCTGGACCAGATTCAGTGTTTTTATCACAAGTTGCATCTGATCGATTCGTGTCCACACATTTTAAACGGGTCTAGTCAGCAGATAAGAACAAGTTTCTAGCCACCACAACTTTGTGACAAGTGTTCGGCTCGGATCGTGGCACGTTATTCAAGAAACGATCCTAACGGCTCTACCTTTTCTATAAATACCCACCCCCCATTTGTTCAAAACCCACAAATCTGATTAAGAAAGCTCTAAGTTGGAACCTTCGTTTCATACCTGAGCTATTTTGATCTGGGTTAGCATTCGGGGACCCTTCGTAAGTATTCTTTCGTTCTTTTCCTTATTTTACTGCTTTTCGAGTCAGAAAGTCAAACTTTGTTTGACTTTCAGCGTTGACCAGTAATGGTCAATGCGAAGTTCGTTTGAACTTCGCAACGTGATTGTAATCACGATGGTCATAGTCCCTTGGGACTATGCCTACTGATTACCACGTTGTCTAGGGTCGTAGGGTAAGCGATCTAATAAATCGCTTATACCTCGAACCCGGCCCAGTTTGGTCGATCATTAGGATCCGACCAAATACATTAGGTGACCATAGTAGGTAGGGAATAACCTTCCGAGGTTATACCCTATGGTCACATCGTTTAAGTAGTTGTATGATAGGTAGTTTATATGCCTTAGGTAAATTACCAAAATACCCTTTTCATACATAATTGGTAATTTAGCATATGTAACCTAAACTTTTGTCACGTAACTGATTATGTAACATGTTTAGGCATATAATACTTGTCATAGGACTAGTTAGGCGGTCCAAACGCGTTTCACGCGAACGACGCGTTAAAGTAGCATAAGCTACCTAAACGGGTCGTATTGGGTCGTAGACACTTAGGTTAAGTTTCAATTAGTATGTAGGCTTTGTTAAACCATATCACACGAGTCTCCACACTCGTTTGGTTTACAAACCCTAATACTACCCAGTCTTCCGATTTAGGTCCGGTTATTTAACATAGTTACCTATATTAGGTGCCGTTTGATTTCCGTGATCTCTAGCATTGCTTGGTGGTTATCCTAGGACTTCTGAGCAATCTCAAGTGAGTACATAGACCCCTCTTTTACTGTTTTCCAAACTGTTTTGGGGTGGAACACATGTGCCTACTTGTTACTTTCATGCTTTCCTGTTTTCACATCATATATCGGTTATGTTCATTAGTACATTATAGTACATGATTTCATTTCAGTTTATGCTATGTATGCCCATTGAGTGCGTACTTAGTACATCGTTTTACATTACATTTCATGCTACGTGTGCCCATTGTGTGCATTACTTAGTACATCTGATTTCATCACATGCTTATATTTTCTTGATTTCAAAGTATAATTGATTATACATGTTATTACTTATCATTTGACAAACTAAATGACTATCTATGGTTTAAACATTAATTTCTCAAAGAACATAAAATAAACTGTTGAATTGTACTTATTTTATGTTCACCAGACCGATTGTTAGTATGATATAGCGCTATAGGATTTGACACCCCATTCCTGTTGTCATGGAATGTCTGAAACCAATTTGTTGCTCCATCCAAATAGGGATTGCCTTTGTGGTATTTCTATAGTCTCAAAGGTGTATTTTGATGCACCAGGTCTGAATGAATTCTTAAATCACACTATTAAAGTATATTTTTATATACTCTCATGTGTGGTATTGTACAAACCAACATATATTTTGTTAAACATCTAAAGCATATTTTAATATGTTATTTACAAAACCAAAACATAGTTTAATATGTTATTTATCACATCCAAAGCATATTTTGATATGTTACTTATGAAACCAAAACATAGTTTAATATGTTACTTACAAATCCAAAGTATACTTTTGATATGCTACTATAAGGTTATTCGTTTAACTTTACATTACTTACAATACATAAACATTTCTACAATTGTTAAACATTACTTTGGTGGTTTGGTTTGATTAAGTGATTAAGTAACGATGCATGTGTAATATGATACAAACATGGTGGATACGCCGCTGGTACTTCCTATATATAAGTGTTGGTATGGTATTACATATTGTAGCGTTATTTGAATCATTTCAGTTTGAGACATAGAACATTTTTATACAACTAACATACTTTTCACAAGGCATTGATTTACAAACAACTTATCTTTTACAAACTCATTATATGGTTATTCATTTAACCATACATTATTTACATTTATTTATACATATCATCTGAACTTATCGGTTTTTTTCAAATGATTTACAAGACAAAGCAAATTACAAGGTTCATGACTAAACATTTTTCTCAAACATAAGTCATGAATCTTATTTTCACAAAACCTATGTATCTCACAGGCATTTTTATGCTGACGTACCTATTTTCACATGTGTTTTCAGGAGATGAAGCATAGGACTTATCAAGACATACTTAGGCGGACCTGTGCCTTAGTGACATTAAAAGATGCAAGACTAGTTAATTGTGTTGTACTTCTTTGTTTATTTAGACATTGTAGCACTTTCAATCAATAAAACAAAACTTCAATTGCCATGGATTTGAGACAATTAATTCTGTTACAACACTCCCCGATGTTTCCGCCACGTTTTGTATGTTCCACGTGGTCGGGGTGTGACATTTTGCTTCTTTTGTGAATTTGAGCTCATTTAATCCTGAAAATACAAAAGGAAGACAAAAACACTCTTTTTCCAACATTAGTACTTAAAAAGGGTTAGTTTTATGCCTTAATTGATGTAATTTATATGTTGCATTTTACACACATCAAATACCCCCACACTTGAACTTTTGCTTGTCCTCAAGCAAAACTCTTTAATATGTGGCTTACACTCCCAAATGGCATAGGTAGAAGAGAAGGTTTTGGGCTTGTCGTAGAGTGTCGGGATTTCCAAGATTCTTTATGTAGTTTTATTTTTATTTATTTACAATCCTATTCGTCATGATTTATTTAAAACTTTTCATAAGAGAATTTATTTATTTGGGCATAACATGCTTTTTTAAAATTCTATTTATATACAAGTTCACATATCTCACGGGAGAAATCACTCACACTCGGCCGAAGGTGTATTTTTAGTGAATCACTCGAGAGCGGCATGGAACTTATTCCTACCATAAGCTTGCCAAGCAATCAATCCTCCTCCTTTTTAACTTATATACCTTTGTAAATATCAAGAGGACTTTGTGGGTTAAGGGTTAGGCTTGGGTTAAAGGTAGGTGGTTGGGTTAGCGGTTAGTAGAAAAAGAGTGACAAAACGTAACAAGTGTCGGTTTTCGTAGGACTTTCTATTTTTGTAACTTTTTATTCTGATGAAGCTTTTATTCAAACAAAGTTATTTTTGATGAACTTGTTTGTTTATTTTTGCTTCATCATTAACAATTTTTTTTTTCAATCATACGAAAAACCGAACTTGTTACTAAAATAAAGGGTTAAAAATGAAAAAGGTTTTGGTGGGTAAAAAGGGTTTTTGGTTTGGGTGATGAAATGAAAAGGTTTAGGCTCAAAGGGGCTAACTAGGGGGATTTTTGGGTAGGTGGTAAAAGAAAAAGAAAAATAATGGTGTAGAAATAAAAAGGGTTAGTCCTAATGCCTCCATCATTTACTTACTCGGGTTTAAGTTGATAAGGACCGGAAATGTATCGTCATGGCAAGTTCTAGAGTCGTAAGAACCAAGCGGCTATTCACACAAGAAACGAAAAATGCGCATTTAGTCTAAAGATGTAAATTTGTATGCTCAATAAAGGCTCAAAACTCACTTTTGTGGGAATGGGTTTTTATGTGATCAAGTATATATAATCAAATTTTAACCAAGTTTGCTATGCCTTTTCATAATTTTCTTATGTTGGTTCTTTTTATCACGACGCTATCGGTTGTAAATTCGTAAAAATATAACCTTTTTGAGAACTTGAATTTCCCGAGTTAAACCTAGACAAGTAAAAAAAAATGAGAATTTTTGAAAAAAATTTGGGGTGATTAGCGGTTCCAATGGAGTTTTGTGTAAGGCTTGTATTTATGACTTGCAAAATTTCAAGGTTTTAGCATCCCCCCCACACTTAAATTACACATTGTCCTCAATGTGTCCCAAAAACAAATTTTAGGTTGATTGAATGTGTAAAAAGGTGTAAAAAAACAAAAATTTTGTGTTACGGGCAGCCTGGACACGACCCCGTGTTGAGTGGGCACGACCCCGTGTTCAAGTGCCAGTAACGAGAACTTACAGAAGATGAACACGGGGGCATGTTGGGTGGACACGTCCACGTGTCTGACAAAAATCTGCAGGTCAGTAACCCAACAGCAGGTCTGGGAGGTGAGCACGGGGGCGTGTTGGCTGGACACGTCCCCGTGTGGACAGTCTGTAAGCCTGAAAAACAGGTTTCTTCCCCCGTCTTTTCCATCCTGGTCCTATAAGTGCTGAGGCTTAGCATTCCAAGCCTCGGTTTGTACCTGTTTCATCACTTAATACCACACCAAGTATCACAAACATCCTACATTACCATAGTTAATTGTTCCAAGCATAAAGTAGAAAAAAGAAAAATAAAACGGAAAATAAAAGAAATCAAGGAAAGTAAATTGTTCAACATTTGGCACGCAGGCCACCAATTGTTCGATAGTGAAAAAGGGTTAACCTGGGAAGTCATCAACCAACCGCTTCCTCCTCTGCTCCTCTCGCCTACTCCATAGCATCATCATCATCATCGTCATCATCCCCTCCATGGCGTGCAATGTGGTCTCGTATGTATCCAACATCGTCTTGGATCTCGGATAGGTTTCTCTCGATAGCTCCGACCCGCTGGTAGGTGTTGCTCGCCATGTTGTAGGTGTTCCTAGTACACATAAGGTTTTCCTGCAACAAATCATGCAAACTTTGAAAGTTAGGAAAACTGCCTCCCGAGGAGGATGATTGGCCTGGATCACCGTGGGGTTGGTACTTGTACTGATGATGTTGCGGAGCTGGGAGGACAAGCGCTTCTTGTGGGTTCCATGCATGACCTTGCATCCTTTGAAAGGTTACCGTCCCGTCTTCGGCCTCATAAATTAGGTTCATTGATCGGCATATGTGAATATCCACCGTACCTGACCATGGGCTCCTCTCAAATGACCTAGGTATGTGGGCGAAGTGCTTGAAGAGATGGTACACCCATCCCCCAAAGAAAATAGGAGTCGGTGCACTAGCAAGGCGGTTGTGATGCATGTTTCGGAGCATGAGGAATGGAACATCGAGCGGCCTGCGGTTGTGGATGCAGTGGAGGACAAGCAAATCTCTTAACCCAACGACGCCACTACTTTCATGCCTTTGGCTAAGAGAATAGCCGAGGAGCCTATGGATGTATCTGTAGAGCGGATCCCTCAGCTTTGTACTCTTAGTGCTGCTCGGATTGTAAAATCCTTCTCCAATCTGAGCCCACATGGCTTGGCGTTCGTTGTCTTCAATCTCTCTCAATCCCCCAGTATTTTCTTCGTTTCCCGCATCCTCTTCCGCATACAACCCGATAATCGACCCAAATTGTGCCATAGAGATCGAATACTTCGTTCCGCCACATCAGAATGACACCCCGTCATTGTCGAACGGGTCGCACCTTGAAGTGAATGTAAAGGTGCTATAAAATTCCAAGGTGCATTCATGAACGGAAGAGAGTCGAGTTGTTAGGGCGACTCTGAGTGGTCCCGTGAGGATGTTGTTGAAACGGTCAATTTGATTCACCATGGTTAGCAATTCTGTGCAAGCTTGCCTCGGGTATTCCTTCGGCCTTGTTTGAAGAATCTCATATCGAGCTCTTGCATCGAGCTCATTGGCGTTCAATCTTGTGAATTTCCTGGCCATCTGCAAGAATACACCAAAAGTTAGCACGAAACAGAAATGTTTTCGGACAAAACTGCAAACAGCGGGCTGGACATGACCCCGTTTCCAGCGGACACGGCCCCGTGTCCAGGGGTCTGTTACTCAAAAATTCCATTTTTCGACCCGGTTTCGAAAACTTGAGAATTTTTGGTCCAATAGGTGCGGTTTCCCCCGAAAATGAAACCCTAAGTGCCGTTTTTCCCAAAATATCCCGTTTACCCTATCAATTTTATCTTTTTCGGTTCAAGAACAAGGGTTTGGGGTTTTTGTAAGAAATTGGGTGAATCTATGAACAATACAAGTGTATCTACTTCCCTTAACACTAATCTAACTAAATGCAAACAGATTTAGGCAAAAATTTGAGGTTCGATTCGAATGAACTTCAAGAACCCTAGATTTTTCCCCAAATTTGTGGTGTTTTAATTACATGCAAGTAACTAATCTAACTACTAAAAGTGATAGAATCATACCTTGATGTTGTTAGATCGAAAGGAGACGTTGAAATTTTGCGAAAAATTGCCTGGAACCAGAGCTTTTGCGGGGAAACGGGGCGTGTGGAATGAAGAAACTGTTTTGAAAAGGGGATTTATCCCGTCTGCAGCGCGGACACGGCCTCGTGCCGAGCGTGTTTTTGAATTTTTTTTTAGTGCTCGTGTGAGTGCCCTCTTTTTCCCAAAAGCCATGGTTAGAAAACTTACCGCTTTATTTTGTTGTCTCAATCGTTCGTAACTTACCAGGCATGATGTTTTTATTCTTCCACCGTTTGAAGCGAGATCTCTTCTTCTTCATCCTCAATGAATCCTTGATAGAGTTTTAGCCGTTGGCCATTGACTTTGAATGGAGGCCCCTTTCGAGATTTAATTTCTACTGCACCGTGTGGAAAAATATGGGTGATGGAAAAAGGTCCTGACCACCTAGACTTTAATTTACCAGGAAACAATCGAAGTCGTGAATTAAACAAAAGAACTAGATCTCCTACCTGAAATTCATTAGGTTTAATATGTTTGTCATGCAAATTTTTCATTCTTTCCTTATAAATTTCAGAGTTTGAGTATGCATAATTCCTAAGCTCGTCTAATTCATTTAATTGACAAAATCGATTTTTACCAGCAAATTCTAAATCTAAGTTTACATTTTTAATTGCCCAGTAGGCTTTGTGTGCAATTTCTACTGGTAAGTGACAACTTTTACCATAGACTAGCTTATATGGGGTTGTACCTATTGTTGTTTTATAAGCAGTTCGAAAAGCCCATAAAGCATCATCTAATTTATCAGCCCATTCCTTTTTATTTAACCCTACAGTTTTTTCAAGTATTCGTTTTAAACCTCTATTAGTCACTTCGGCTTGCCCGTTTGTTTGAGGGTGATATGCTGTTGAGACCCGGTGATAGACCCCATATCTTGTTAATATTTTTTCAAGTTGATAATTGCAAAAATGGGTACCTCTATCACTTATTAAAGCTTTAGGTGTGCCAAAACGAGAGAATAATTTTTTTCAGAAATTTTACCACGACTCTTCCATCATTTGTTGGAAGTGCCTCGGCCTCGGCCCATTTAGACAAGTAATCAACTGCCACAAGTATATATTTGTTTTCTTTCGATGGTGGGAAAGGTCCCATAAAGTCGAGTCCCCACACATCAAAAATTTCACAAACAAGAATGCCATTTTGTGGCATTTCATTTTTGGAAGAAATATTACCTGTTCTTTGGCAAGCATCACATGTTTTTACAAGACTTTGGGCGTCTTTGTAAATGGTTGGCCAATAAAATCCTGAATCAAATACCTTTCGTGCGGTACTAGCAGCACCATGATGTCCTCCGTATGGACCTTCATGACAATGGCGGAGAATTCTTCGTGCTTCACTACCATGTACGCATCGTCTGACGAGTTGGTCGGCACACATTTTGAAAAGATATGGATCTTCCCAAAAGTAGTGTTTCACATTGGCAAAGAATTTTTTTCTTTGATGATGTGGCCACCCTTTTGCGACTATACCGCTAGCTAGGTAGTTAGCATAGTCGGCGTACCATGGTTCTTCCTTGTATTCCACCATTTCCAGGGACTCAGTTGGGAATTTTTCGTTGATTTGCTCGTCCCTGGTTGCTTCCAAAGCTGGGTCTTCTAAACGCGAAATATGATCTGCAGCGGTGTTTTCTGCTCCTCTTTTGTCCTTGATTTCGATGTCAAATTCTTGGAGGAGTAGAATCCACCGAATCAAACGTGGTTTTGCATGTTACTTTTTGAAGAGATATCGGATGGCTGCATGATCTGTATAAACTATAGTTTTAGAAAGAACAAGATAAGAACGAAATTTATCAAAAGCAAACACCACAGCTAGTAACTCTTTTTCAGTTGTTGTGTAATTTTCTTGTGCATCATTAAGCGTTTTACTAGCATAATAAATTGGGTGGAAATGCTTTTCTTTTCTTTGTCCCAAGACAGCTCCAACTGCAAAGTCACTAGCATCACACATGATTTCGAAAGGAAATTTCCAATCAGGTGCTATCATGATAGGTGCATTGACTAACATTTCTTTTAAGGTGAGAAATGCTTGATTGCAATCATTGTCAAAGATGAAAGGAGCATCTTTTTCAAGTAATTTTCTTAGAGGTCTAGAATTTTTAGAAAAGTCTTTGATAAACCGCCTATAGAATCCGGCATGCCCTAGGAAACTTCTGATAGCTCTTACGGAGGATGGAGGTGGTTATCTAGAAATGGTATCTATTTTGGCTCGATCCACCTCCATTCCTTCGCTTGAGATCTTGTGACCGAGTACTATTCCCTCTGTTACCATGAAATGGCATTTTTCCCAATTATGGGCGAGGTTAGTTTCCTCACATCGGGATAGCATTCGTTCAAGGTTATCGAGGCATTGGTCATATGAATCCCCAAAGATAGAAAAGTCATCCATGAAGACTTCCATTGTCTTTTCTATCATGTCGTGGAAGATGGCTACCATGCAACGTTGGAATGTCGCTGGGGCATTACATAGACCAAACGGCATGCGTCGATAAGCAAAAGTTCCATAGGGACATGTGAAAGTTGTCTTTTCTTAGTCTTCGGGTGCTATCGGGATTTGAAAGTAACTTGAAAAACCATCCAAGAAACAGTAAAATTTATGACCGGATAATCTTTCTAACATTTGATCAATGAAGGGTAAAGGAAAATGATCCTTTCTTGTTGCTTCATTTAATCGTCTATAATCTATACATACTCTCCATCCTGTGACGGTTCTCGTTGGTATTAATTCATTTTTCTCGTTAGTTATTACCGTCATACCTCCTTTCTTTGGAACTACTTGGACGGGACTCACCCAAGGACTATCGGAGATAGGATAGATAAGTCCGGCGTCAAGTAGTTTGATGACTTCGTTTTTAACCACTTCTTGAACATTTGGATTTACTCGACGTTGTGGTTGTATGACCGATTTGTAGTCATCATTCATCAAAATTTTGTGTGTGCACATAGAAGGACTAATTCCTTTTATGTCTACAAGTTTCCAAGCTATTGCATTTTTGTGTTTTTTCAAAAGAATAATTAATTTTTCTTTTTCTAAGTTATCTAATTTAGACGAAATAATTACAGGTAAATTATCATCCTTGTCTAGAAAAGCATATTCCAAACCTTTTGGAAGTTCTTTGAGCTCAAGTGGTGGGTCTTTGGGAGACTCCTTATTTGGTTGCTCATTTCGATCAAGAACCTTAAAAGTTTGTTCTATGGCGACCTCTTCTTCAACAAAGTGGTCAATCTCTTCACTTGTATCGGGTGGTTCATCTTCATCTTCAATTAGGGGGTCATTATTGCCGAAAGGATATTTCATTGACCGTTCGAGATCGACACTTCTTTTAAATGCCCCTAATTGAAGAGGTAGATTGTTGAACTTCCGGTTTTTCAAAGCTTCGTGTGTTTTTACAAATGGTCGTCCCAACACTAGAGGAGCGTCATCGAGGATGACAAAATCGGTTGGGATCACCATTTGATTTGCTTGAATCAAGACATCTTCAACTATACCGATTGATTTTATTACTTTCCGATTGGATAGAAAAATGGGTATTTGAAGTGGAGAAAAATCACTAATACTTAATTTTTCGAAAATGTAGTTAGGCATTATGTTAACACAAAGATCTTTATCGATTGTGACATTACTAATAAACGAATTCTGAAAGAAACATGGAACCGGTGTAATGTTAATTTCAAATGGGTCTTCTTTTATTAGTGAGGTTTGATCATTAGTTAACTTAACACTTACTGTTTCGTCAATTTTAGTGTTAGTGTTTAACTCTTTTAAAAACTTAGCATGAGTGGGTACTAAACAATGATTTTCAAAAGAAGGTGACAAGAGACTAATTTCTTCAAAATTAGACTCTTCTTGAATTTTAACATTGTCGGACTCACCTTTTTCGTTGTTTAACTCATGTGTAGGTTTTTCACTTACTTGTTCTTCCATTTTAACACTTTCGGTTATCTTTTCTTTTTTTAACTCTTCTTTTGCGCGGGACTCCTCTTCCCTTGCGCGAGCTTCTTTTATACATCGATCGATAACTCTAATGTGTTCTAATATCCTATCGGTCACTTCGGTTATAGAAAAAGAATCGTTATTTTCTAAGCTTGAATTCGGTTGTTCGATCCTTTGTTCCTCATAATACCAATATGAAGTCGATGGTTCGCACCATTGTTCTTCATTGTAAGCATATGATGGATAAGGTTCGTAGTTTTGTTCTTCATAATACTCATATGAGGTGGGTTGTTCATGCCAAGGTTCCTCATAATAAGCATATGAAGGTGGTTGCTCATATCTTGGTTCCTCAAAGTATGAGTATGAAGGCTCATACCTTGGTTCATCAAAATATGAGTATGAGGGAGGAGGTTCATATCTTTGGTCTTCATAGGATGTATATGAAGTTGATGGCTCGTACCTGGGCTCCTCATAGTAGGTGTATGAATTGGATGGTTGATATGAGTGATTATTTTGAACCGAGCGTGCATTACGACAATTAGTGCAATAATTACCCCTATAATCATCCTCATCATAGGTGTAGTTGTAACCTCCTGAGTATTGATCCATAAGAATCACTCAGCAGACCACAACCGAGTCTCAGAAAACAAAAATAAAAATGGAAACAGAGAGCTGGACACAGCCCCGTGTTCAGTGAGCACGGCCCCGTGTTCAGGAACTGTATCTGGGCGTTTTAATTAAAGTTACTGATTTCGTTGAGCACGGGGCGTGTTCAGCGAACACGGCCATGTTCAAGCTACTGTTACTGGGTGTTTTTATGAAAATGTGCAGCACGGCCCCGTGTTCAGCGAACACGGCCCCGTGTACAGGCTACTGTAAATGCAAAACTAAACTAAAATGCAGAAAAATGTGCGCGCTTTTTAAAAAGGTTTTGAAAAACTGATTAGGCCGTCGATTTTAAGTTTTCTTAAAATCCTTGTGTCCTCGGCAACGGCGCCAAAAACTTGATGCGTGTGAAGTGTCGTATATATTAGGTGTATATTTTAAGCCCCTTTAACACTTATTTTAGCCAAGTTTTAAATTTATAAAACACGATATTTTACTAACACTAAACACACATATGGGTAAGTGCACTCATCGTGAGCGTAGTATAGCGTTGGTAGGATACCGAGGTCGTCCAAGGACACAAGAGCTTTTAGTACCGGTTTATCCTCAACGTCTAATCAAAATAAAAAGTTTAGAAAAAGGGTTTTTAAACTAAGAAAAATAAAAACTAACTAAAATGCTGAAAATAAAAATAAAAGAAAAACAGATAGACAAGATGAATCACTTGGTTCCGACTCGTATCTAGTATAACCTTTGATTATTTCCGCACTTTTGCACATAATTAAGAGATTATCTTAGTTATTGTAGTAGGCCCCTCTTTTGAAGGTGACGTTACCCTCACCCCAGTAGTTTGAGTCATCAAGGATACAATCCTAAAAGGGTGGATTATTGGAAGATAATTAATTAAGTTATTAATGCAATATTGTGGAAGGCCCCGCTTTTGGCGGTGACGTTACCCTTGACTAAGTAGTCTGAGTCAGCAGGGATACAGTCCTAAATAGCCGGGTTATAGTATTAATAGTAGTTAACTTATGAGGGGATCAAAGAGTTTGGACCCCCGCCATCCAATACCGTGAAGCATTGAAGGAGGTCCTACTAAATTTGACCCAGGTCCATTGCAGGACCTCTAAACGCTGAACAATTGCAAGACCTTTACCAAACCGTTCCCTTAACCCCCGACCAGGTAGCCAACATACCTCCATATAGACCGTGGAGATATGAATGGTGAAAATCTTTTATTTTATATAGACAGTAAAATAATGCCAAGACACCACGGACAAACGATAAGGAAAGATCACCTTCAACATAAGCAACTAGTTATTAAAGTCATTAATACAAAACCAAATAAAAAGTGCAAAAGATTAGAAATAAAAAGTATTATACTAGACACTTTGTCTTCACCAAGTGATGTAAGAGACTTAGGAAAACATGGCCTTGATTGTCAAGAACTCTTACGATTAATCTTGGATCCCGAGACGACTCACACACTCTACGATGGACAATGGATGATGGTGGTGGATGATGGTGTTATGGTGGTGGTGGGTGGTGGATGAAGTGTGAGAGAGGTGGTGTGCCAAGGGATGAGTTGATATGAAACCAAGCACTCATATTTATAGGCTGAACAGAAGGTTGGGCACGGCCTCGTGCCTGTCTGACAATCTCTCTCTTCATTAATTGTAATTCGCAATTACAATTAATGCGCCTGCTGTCCTTTCGACACTCCCCCGTGTTCGCTGGACACGGCCCGTGGTGGGCAATAGAAGCTTCTATAGGTTTGTCTTTTCTGCTGCTTCTTGGGCACGGCCCCGTGCTGGCTGAGCACGGGGCGTGTTCAGTCTTCTGCCTTCTCTATTTTGCTTGGGAAGATGCCGTTGAGGGGTCGGGCAGTCCACTTATGTTCCTTTCCTTGTATTTATGTTAGATTTAGCTGTCTTTTTGCTTCTTTTGTGAATTTGAGCTCATTTAATCCTGAAAATACAAAAGGAAGACAAAAACACTCTTTTTCCAACATTAGTACTTAAAAAGGGTTAGTTTTATGCCTTAATTGATGTAATTTATATGTTGCATTTTACACACATCACTCACAATCTTTCACCCGGGGATGATCTTGGGGAAATTAGCCACCCATGGTTTATGATTGCTCTTCAAAACATGATGGAATGTGATAATAGGTCAAATGGAACCTTCACAAATCTCTCCAAATCGCCTCTGGAAGTCCAGAATGGAGTGTGCGTAGCTAGGTATTCGAATGGGTTCTTAACTAAAGTTTTCCCCAAATTCACGTTGGGGACCAGCGTCTGGGACGCTGGTCTGGGCGTCTGGGACGCCGGTCTCTGAATTCTTTGTCCAGTTTTCGTCGTTTAGCTCCGTTTTTCGCTCTCGGTTCTTCCTAACTTTATTCCCAAGCTCCCATTAAGCTTCCAAAATACACCCTAAACATGTCAAGGCCTGCAAAATACAAACCATCTCAAAGTAGTGTATTCTAAAACTTAATTTCACACAAATCGGTAAAATTAAACACGTTAAGCTTTGGAAATTTATCAACCCATCACATCCCCATACTTATCATTTGCTTTCCCTTAAGCAAATTTGCTTTCCATTCATGAGTTTCAAGTTAAGGTCTAAGGTCATGCTTGGTTCATAATTTTCACAAATTTCAAAATATTTAGCGGTAAACGATTAATCACATAAAAATGGTTACCCAAGATTAACCCGCCCTTGAAACTAACAGACCATGCACACCCCTCATAATGTTCTCTTCACTCGGGTTAAAATTTAACTAATAGATAATGAAACGTGGCGTCAAACGAAATCACATCACCAAACACGTGGTAATTTCGTTTGGCTTAATCGTCACACCAAAAAAGTCCCTTCAAACAATTCTCTTCGTCTGTGAAGTAATCATACGAGAAATTAGGCTGGGAATGTTTTTTTCATTCAAATGTCTCACAACCATATCGGCGTCATATTCCCCTATAAACAAGTTAATTTGCCACTTATAGTTCTTAAATTCAACTTTACTTGCACCCACGTCTTCAAAACCGCCAAAACAAGTCTTCATAACATTAAACGCCTT
The DNA here is from genome assembly GCA_030545235.1 of Helianthus tuberosus. NCBI lineage: Eukaryota > Viridiplantae > Streptophyta > Magnoliopsida > Asterales > Asteraceae > Helianthus > Helianthus tuberosus. The sequence continues at coordinate 21,667 of JARYGA010004977.1, forward strand.
GACGGGACCCAAGTTTAGCTTAGACATGTTGTGTATAACATGTTTCTGGAGCTGAGTGAGGTGTCGTTCAGTTGGAAGAAAATGCTTATCAAGACGTTCAACAAGATCATGGTTGTGCTCCTCGACAAACTTATACACCTTCCATGATCCATCCTCAAAAGTTACACCTAATAGTGCACCACAATCAGTCCTCGTTGAAAAGTTGGATCGCACTAATCACTCCTTTTGATTGGGGTCCAATGTATCAACCTTATTGTCCTTGTATAACCCGGATCTCGTACACAAGTAATACTTAATATGTAACACACCTTTAGTGTTTGTCTTTGTAGTCCCTTTCCTGACTTAAAACCCACACTCCTTGGCATACTTAACATACATTGAATAACAATCATCGAGGTTTGAGAATACCATGTCCATTGCGGGCTTTATTTCTTTACTAACGTCAAGAATGATAAACGGTAATCCAGTTTTGGGGTAAAACCTTTGACTCGAGGAAGCAACTTCATCTGAGAAAACACAGTAAATATCAGAAAAACGCCATTAAAAATAGAAAATGTCTCGTAATAACATTATAGATTAAAACGCCATTAATTGACTAATAAACTAGACATAATAAACACATAATTTAAAAACGACATGATGAAAACGCCATGAGATGAATAATTAAATACACTTAACAGCATAAATAATTAACAAAATATAACATCATAATGAAAACGCCATAATTAACAAAACTGATGTTTACACAAATTAACAAATAGTAATAACTGATGTTTACAAATACTACTAAATAACATTCAAAACTAATCTAATAGATGTAAAACGCCAAGGATCGTAAAAACATAAGAAATATACTAGATCGTAAACGACAATTAAAATTAATAAAGAAAACTCCAATTATCAGTTCTTGTAATTCTTTAACTACCAATTAAAATGCGATTAAATTGCATAATTGAATAACGCCATTGAAAATCATACAACACGTTATAAAAATACTAATATAAAAAAACAATGAAACAAGCATAAAAGAACAAAACGCCATATCTGTTGCATGATTTGCTGGAACACAATTAGAAAACGTCAACGAATTTTACTTTGTCGAACAGAATCCACGTTAGATGCCATAGATTTGAGAAAGCTTGCAAAGGAGGTAACAACTAACAAGAAATCTTTGGAGTTTTAATTTGAAAGAGATTTATAAGGCGAATAAGGAGGGAACGTATAAAAGGACAATCGTACCCCTGCATAACAATTAGCGCCCCCTGCCACGTGTTGGGCCAGGATCAGGAGAGAACGATTTGAAGTGTGAGAACAGTGAGAACGATTTTCAGCTATAGGATCTTTGTGATTTGTGGCTAAGATGATGTGGTGACATTTTTGTAAATAATGGGAACCTTATAACTACCAGGAGGGGTAAAATTAGAAGATCCAAACAAGGGTGCACATGCTAATCACATGCCATTTTCCCCCGTCATATTTAAACGTCAATAACTTTTTTATACGTGATTATTTTTCTAAAAAAATTACACCATAAAAATCAGCGTTTTTTTATCTTTCCAATGAGTATACTATTGATATACATTTCAAACAAAAAAATGAAATGGGTTTTATGGCGTTTTTCTGAACAGGGTGTTTTATGGCATTTTAGACTAGTTATTTTTATGTCGTTTGTCTGAACTATGTGTTTTTATGGCGTGTTAACTAGGTATTTTCATGGCGTTTTTCTGAACTGAGTGTTTTATGGCGTTTTAACTGGGTATTTTTCATGGCGTTTTTCTGAATTTGATGTTTTTACGGCGTTTTATTTAAACACCCAGTTCATGTGTGTGGGTTTTTTGACAATATTACCCCTTAGTGTAATTTAGCATCAATTCCACATGTCAACTCCAAAATCGTTCTCACCGTTCTCACACTTTTCACCGTTCTCTCTAAATCCTGACCCCCCATCTCTCTCTCTCTATCTATATATATATATATATATATAGGGGAAGGATGTATAGAAAACTTATTTGTGCTAAGAAAACCTAGGAAACCCAATCTATAACCATTGATTAAGATCATCCAATGGCTCATAAATTTTGAAGCCTTTTTTAATTAAATTAAATAGAATGACGAGGTCAACAAACGTACTTGAAGGGCATATAGGTAAAATCAACTATAATATTAGTACATTATATATATTATATTAATAGTGATTTGACATGTATGAAAGGAGATGAAAGGAGGCATACGAATATCAATGAGAAGTAATCAAAACCCCAACTTCATTTCAAACATTTCAAAAGTCTCAACCCAAATTCATCTCTTTCTCTCTCAAAAACATTTGATCTTCCCAAAACCCACCGGAGAAGAAAAAGGGCACCGGAGAATATAATCTGACCGGAGAAGAAAGTCTCGCCGGAGAAGAATAAAAAGGTGCTACGGTGAATCGCAAAACAAAATAAAAACAAGGTGCGATGGTGAATCGAAATCCCTAGATATGAGATCAACATTTCAGTTGTTATCGTCCAGTAAAAGTTACCGGAAATGGAAGAAAGCAAGAACCAAGTGTAGAAGCAAGTAAGTTTCATTCGTTTTTTATCAGTAGGTGTTTTGATCGGTGATGATTTCTGTTTTTTTTTTCGATCGGTAGGTGTTTTGATCGGATAAATGTTGGGTTTTCTGCTTTTTTCCGATCGATCGGTGTCTTGGTCCAATCGGTGTGTGATTTGAGTAGTGGTGATTTTTGTTTTGAATGAGACTAGAAAGTGTTAATGTTGGTTTTTATGATTTTTTCCAATCGGTAGGTGCTTTTTGGTAGAAACTGTCTCGGGTTAATGTTGGTTTTAATGTTGGTTGAATGAGACTAGGAAGTGTTAGTTATTTTGAGTAGAAACTGTCTCAGGTTATTATTATTTTTTGGATTGCAAACTTGCTAACTGCACGTTAAAACTATTGATTTGTAACAATAATTTGGTGGTTCGGCCGTGTATGGGATTGATTTGTATCAATAATTAGGTGGTTCGGTCGTGTATGGGTAGGTTAAAGTTACGTGGCGGGACCGCGGGAACATCGGCGAGTTCAAGAGGTAGGTGTTTTATCAAAATTAGATAACATGTGTTAAACCTACCTTGTTTTTATCTAAAACAAATTAGGTAAACCTGTCTTGTTAGGGTTCGATGTGTTAAACATCTGTAAACATATTATCGTAACATGTGTTAAACCCGTCTTATTTTTATCAAATTAGGTAACATGTGTTAAACCTGTCTTATATTTTTATCAAAAAACATATTAGGTAACATGTGTTAGACCTGCCTTGTCTTTTTGTCAAAAACAAATTAGGTAAACCTCTGCTATTAGGGTACAAGTCTAAGAGCTCAAAAGCATATAAATATATTAGCGTAACATGTGTTAAACCTGTCTGATATTAGGGTATAAGTCAACAGACTCAAAAGCATATAAACATATTAGCGTAACATGTGTTAAACCTTCTTATTAAGGTACCATGTGTTAAACCTCCCTGATTAGGTAAACATATTAGTGTAACATGTGTTAAACCTGTCTCATTTTTATCAAATGATGTAACATGTGTTAAACATGTCTTATTACTATGTGTTAAACCTCTCCTATTAGGTATACATGTTAGTGTAACATGTGTTACACCTGTCTTATTTTTATCAAATTATGTAACATGTGTTAAACCTGTATTATTTTTATCAGATTAGTTAACATGTGTTAAGCTCTCATATTTTTTTCCAAGTTATCTAACAAGTGTTAAACTTGTCTTATTTTTATAAAAATAGGTAACATATGTTAAACCTGACTTTATTTTATCAAAAATATATTAGGTAACCTGTTTTATTTTTATGAAATTAAATAACATGTGTTAAACCTATTTTATTTGCAGCAACAAAGAGAGTAACAAGATCGCAAACTGGTAAGATACCGAAAAAGCGAAAGAAAGTAGACAAAGAAACGGACGATGAATGGGATGAAGAAAGAGAAGAAGCTGAAGGGGAGGTCATGTATAGGTTGAGGAAAAATTCGAAGCGTGATAATTGGCCAGGGATTAGAACGAGATCATCACCAATCCAACTAGCCCGATGCATTAACGTGTTGTCGTTCGAACAAAGAATGGCAGTAAAAGAAATGGGATTTGGTTTTTGTAACTATCGTAGTCACCACGAATTTTGTTTATTTTAAATTATGGCCATAACCCAAAATACAATATGACCATTCTGGTCTTCTCTGTAATATGTTGTAACTATCGTAGTCACCACGAATTTTGTTTATTTTAAACAGTTATGGTGGGAAATGTATTTGGTTACCACTTATCAGTTAACATGTGTTATTAGTTACCAATTGTAAGAAAAGTAGTAGACGAGCATTGGGTGGTGAACATATTGTTTCAATTGTAACCTGTGTTACTCATTAACAAGTGTAACGTGTGTTACACAGGATGTAGTAGAAAACAAGGTACATACCATTACTGTTACTTGAAAACAATAAGAAATTGTAACATGTGTTACACATCTTACGTAAGTATATGCAGTACATGGTGGAGCATGTAAGTAACATGTGTTACATACGATGTAGTGAATAAAAAACAAGGCACATATATGGTGAATAACATACGTATAGATGTAACACGAGTATATGCACCACAAAGGCATACGCATGTTACATGTGTGTATGAAACACACTTGGTATATATAAAACACTTAGTATATGTAACGTGTATACATCCAAACATGCTAGTACATGTGATTTGTAACACACGTTATAAAAGCATATGCAACACATGGGCATCATTGTCATCTAATATGATCGAAGTAATCGAATAAAAGCAGTGTGTAACACAAGTAATACATGATGGTTTGATTGGTTACCGAATTGGTTACAGGGGTGCACCCTTTTAAAAAAACAAAAATAGGTCGTTAAACATAAAAGTGGTAAATGTAACATATAAAAGTGGTACCATACACAAGAATATACACATCTAGTAAAACAAGTTAAGGGCAATCATGCCATTGTCAAATTACAACCAAAATACATGTTGAAACACGAGCGGGATATTGTTTATGTTTCACATGAAACGTACATATGTTAAACTAAGTAATGAAGAACATACTGAGCTTCAACAATCAACTTCCAAAAAGTAGCTTACCTAAACAAAAACAACCATTGGAAAATGCGTGTTACACACGTAACACATGTTACAACTACCTATTGTTATGAAGTAACAATGTAAAAAGATATCTTTACTGTTACTTCAAAACAATAAGCAATTGTAACATGTGTTACATGATGTGTGATTTTTGCAATTAATTTTTATGACCAAGTTTTAAAAGTGGAACTCGCTAACTACACACAACGGCAAGTGAACCGAACGTGAAAGTAGTATAACTAGCAAGACCGAGTATCGAACCGTGGACTCTAGACTAGCACTTATAATAATTAACCCTAATCCCAATTCTAGTCCTAAATTGATTTTTAGAATTTTGGTTTTTTTAGAATTAATTAAATAATGTTTTAACTAAATTTACTAGCTAACGAACCACGAAAACGAAGGCAACTAAAAACAGTGAACTTAACCAGGAGAGATGAACAAACCACTTAGGTAGGAATCACTAATGACACGTGAAGACAACAATTTGACAAATGACTTAGGTTTCGGTTTCTAACTGACTACTCTCTTGTGAAAGAGAATAAATCCTATAGTGATTAGGTAACAAGGAAAGTGACCCACTAACTCAAGAACCTAAAAACCGACCAATAAAACAACCAAAACATGTGATGGAGTGCTATAAGGAAACAAGCTTAATTAAAGGTCCTAAATCCCACAAATATTAAATTGCAAAGGATTACCCTTAACCAACCCTCTAGATGTGAAGCAAGCTATAAGATGATACACCAAAATCCTAGGACTGACTGAAACACGAATAAGCAGACGAACCCCGAGTTATCAGGTGCTCAAAACTACCAAACAATGCACAGCATTACCTAGCAACTTCTAATTATCTTTCGAATCAAAGAAGACGGGTGCACACTAATGTCTAGCTGATTTTAAATTGATTTTATGTTATGACTTGTTACCAAGTTCAAACAATTAGATTGAGAATCGTGAATAAACAACCTAAAAGCGAGTTTTAACACAAATAGTGGTGACTTATTCCTATCAAAAGCATTAAACTCGTCAACCAAATCAATAAATTCAGCAAAACAAAAACATACACAATCAATTCTAGCAACAACTTATAACCAATTTACTCCAAAACGTTGTCAAAATCATATAGTCAAAACCGTCAAACACGCATCAATAGATCATCCAAACCTAAGTGGCTTTAAAAGTTTTAGCCTCTCATAATCAAACACGAAACAAAAGCATAAATAAAGTCACGGTTCATCGTAAAAAAATTTAAAAATAGTTCAACTACTAGCCTGCATGCTTCTTATTCTTTACGAATTGTCGTATGAACTTTTGAATTCAAAAGAAGTGCCTCTTATTTGTGTCTGATCTTCAGTTGCTGATGTATGTGCGTCTCCTTTTCTGCCGTCACAGTCGTTGAATGATGATACCCTCTATATATCGAATAATAGCCGCCTTATATGATTTTATGTCAACCACAATTGTTTCCAAGCTGGGCCTTGGCATTGAATCACATAAAAAGTTGAAGTGGGCTTGCATAGACTAAAAGGTAGTCAACAAATATTATACATGGTCAACGAAATCATGGATCTGCTTCTTTTTTCTCGAGTTGAGAATTAATTTCAACTTTAAACCACTTGACAAGATTAGTCGTCCATCTTTGGTTGGATATTTTTAAATAGCTTATCTCCAATTGCTAGGGCTGTTCAAAAAGCTCGCGGCTCGGAGCTCGCTCGAAGCTCGCTCGGATTTAGCTCGGAAAAAGCTCGCTCGATTTGGCTCGGTTTAAAAGTGAGCCGAGCCGGCTCGGCTCGGTTAGAAAGTGAGCCTAGCTCGGCTCGGCTCGTAACGAGCCGAGCTGGCTCGGTTCGGCTCGCTTTGTAGCTCGGCTCGGTTTAGCTCGAATTATTTTACTTATAATAAGTTTTAATTTTATATACATTATAATATATTACAAAAAAACTGATTATTATTTACATGTATATAGGTTTGTAATTTGATATTTATGGCATATTTGAAGATTGATTACCATACTAATGAACTAATATTGTATTTTATTGAAATTAAAACTTATTTTGCGTTGTTAAACTTGATTTTGGTTTGAATTGTATTAGGTTGAACTTATTTTGAATATATTCTTTTAAATTATTGAATAATATTTTAGGCTATTAAATTTTAAGAGGTATATATATTAGTTTTTTTTATAAAATCGAGCCAAACCAAGCCGAGCCGAGCTAGCTCGGTTTAAAACCAAGCCGAGCCCGAGCTTAGATTTTCAGCTCGGTTTCAAATCCGAGCCGAGCCGAGCCAGCTCGGTTTATAATCGAGCCGAGCCCGAGCTTGGCCTGGCTCGGCTCGGCTCGGCTCGGCTCATGAACAGCCCTACCAATTGCATATCAGCCCTCCAAGTCTCACTATTATTCCTTTTTTTCTTTGTGATGGAGCAGGTCATTTATGACCCGTTTTAACTCGCTTTTATTTCTTTATACACCAAGACCTGTAATAAACAATCTAATAAAATAAAAGCTAAAAACTAATAAAAGCTACTTTAAAACTATTTAAAATAATACAATTTACATAAGATAAATGTATGTGTTTTACAACACATCAAATATCCCCACACTTGAACTTTTTTCGTCCCGAAAAAAAAAACTTTGCAATGGAATCATAACTAGGATAATTGGTTTCAAAAATTTTTGATTAATTTATTAAAAGACATAAACACGTATAACCACGATTACCGGTATTGTTATCCACCTAAACCCAACCGCCAACTCATCAAGCCCCTTTCATGCTATCATTATGTTCAAGTTAACCATCAATCTGAGGGTCTCACAAACAAGGTCCACAAATCCACCTAATCCCATATCAAGCTTATAAGAAAAAGATTAAAAATCTACCACTTTATATAAATAACCCTTATGTATTTAAAATTAAATTTATGATGGAATGATGGATGATGATTATGAGCTTTAGCCATTTTTTCTATGTTCAACTCAGAGTGTATTATCACCAAGTCGCTATCCTAGTGGGAAACACCATGAGCCTCACACATTTTTTTAGCTCAAATAGATGGATGATGGAATTTTTTTTTCAGGCGCCACCAGAATCCAGATTTATTCTCATAAAAAGGATAAGGTGCGCCAATTTAATTAAAAATACTTATAGGTTATTTACTTATAGTGGTTCCTTTTATACTATCAATAGTTTCGGCTTTTCTATATCTCCTAAGATGAGAACCAACAAGATTTCATGATTTAAAAATACGTAATCTTAAGGACAATCTAGGGAACCCTCTAAGTTGGTTGGGCCTACCAGTACATCCCGGAAATACATCTTTTATCTATATTTATCTCATATGTATAATATTTTGAAAACCAAAAATCCCAATTTTTCTATCATTTTCCATTTATTTGCAAAAATTTTAGGAACTTTTTCTATTTTTTCTATTTTTTTTTTGGATTTTTCTAAGTTTTTATTTTTTAAATTTTTCGACTCAAATCTACCTAAAAAGACGTAGTCTCCCATCCCCACACTTAAACCTCAATGTGGATGGAAAACTAACTAAAAACAAATAAGAAAAAAAAAAACTAAAATAATATACACAAAAATTGGAAAAGACTTAGCTGGTAAGGATAAAAATCAGTGTCAGCTATGCGTGTCTTCATTCCAACCAAATATGATCGTATAGCATTCCATTCGCGATCATCTCTGACAAATTGGTACACTTGGGTTGCCTTTACAAAAAGATTGCAGCTCCAAAATCACCACCCGAATGGAGATTGAGTACGGGTGGGTCAAATAAACCTGCACATGATAGAACAAACAAACCCAGGCGCAAAACTAACTCAAAATAAAAGACCGACTTAACAAGACTATAAATGCACAAAAATAAATCCGCTTAATACCCCGATTAGTGTTCTCCACTTGTGTCACACCCCAACCGATGGCGGAATCATCGGGGCATGGCACTGAGCGAAACAGATTGTCCAGAAGTTTCCATAACAATTATCATTACTATTCGATTTAAAATAACATGTCCCATACCATGTCTCAAATAGTAAACAAATTATTACAGATAAAAACTAGGCAAATAATTATGTTCCGACAACTCAGATTCAAATAGAGCAATTGTTTATCTGCTTCTAGAGACCCTTGATTCAATTATTACAGACAACTATTTGTTGGGCTCTAAAGCTTTATTCTAGCTTCAATTTCCAACCAGTTGTGCATCGTAAGCACCTGTCACATACGTTAAAATAAAGTCAATACATATAATGTAAAGGTGAGCATACAAGTTTGATAATAGCATATAGAGTTCGAATTCGTTTACGCATAACCAGCACGTACACATAGTGAAATGAAGCACGTTAGTTATCGACATAGATCCATCGATACCAATGACTGCGGGTTGACTGCCCGAGGCAGTTCGCAATACATGATTACCACCGTAATCCATGCAAGTAATTGTCCTTAACAACCCCCGTGTGAACGGGTGCTGAGTCCAAACTATAGTACTATCGTTGCTAAGGCAGGTACACAGCATTTCATGTGTAAATATAACAAACAAGCATTCATAAGCCACGTATAACATCCATTAACGGTTAGCGTTCAAATAGTTTTGAGTAGTGTGTTTGATGTGATTTGAATAGTTGTAACGTATGTAACACCCAAAAGTGCATAAAGCAAAAAGGGATCGAGTAAACTCACAGCGGTTGATGGATTGAAGGGAGCGCTTAGTGAGTAAAGTTAGCCTGAATGGATTGGTAGTATAACGGTAAGTAACGCGAAAAACGATACAAGGTGTGAATGGGTAGGATAGCAGTTCGGTCGGATGGTAATCCGATCGGACGGCTTGTCTGTGCGGATGGTTATCTGGTCGGACGGTAGTCCAGTCGGATGACTATTTGGGTGGATTGTTTCTTCCTATGAGATGAATGTGTTTGTGTATGATGGCTTGTCTTTTGAAGTTTTCGTTGTAGCATTTTGAAAACATTGAAGTATCTCTATCCTTCAAATCGGCCGATCGGACGGTCAATCGTGCGAACAACAATCCGTTCGGATTGTCATCCGGTCGGACGGTAGTCCGGTCGGACGGCGACCTTAGTGATGAGATTACTTAGTGGAAACAATTCATAGCAGAAGAGTCACTCGGTCGGATGTCCATCCGACCGGGTGACAACCTTGTTAATGAACATGTTGAAAATTGTTTAAGTCGTTAAAGTCCTAGTATCTCATGATCCGAAGAGTAATCCAGTCAGATGGTAGTCTGATCGGATGGCAATTCGTTCGATACTCAAACTTCAGTTAGAGTTGATGAGGTGTGGGTCCCAAGGTGTGATCTGGTCGGACAACAATCCGTTCGGGTAGTCTATCCGTTCGGACAGTAGTCCGGTCGGACAGCACTTCGTCCTGGTTGCTCCGGCCGTCTTACACTTGGTCGTTTTGTTTGTTTGTAGTTTTATCGAGACGTTTTGACAACGTGTTAACCAATAGAACCCCATCTTGACCCAAGCGGCCTGATCGACTGGAATCACCCTAGTTCGGCCAGTTAACCGATTCAAGATGGTTGTTCTTGTTTAACCCGAAATCGGTGGTCTCGTGTGTAGAATCCAGATCTTGAGCTAGCACAACACTAAGAATGAGCGGAGGACTAGATCTAGATCCGTTTCTATCGGTTTCAAGCGTATTGAGTGCAAAAGAGTTGAAAGAAAGTTAGAAACCATCTTTCAATCCTTTTTCACTGTGTTTATGTTTAGATCTAGTATAGATCTTTGTTCATTTGTGTGGAAATCGGTTAGATCCAAGTTGTTCTTGGTGGATTGAAGCCAAAACAAGAAGTTCTTCAAGAACTCATGATGACATCATCCTAGAACACCTCAAATCCAGCGATTTTACGGTTAAAAGTTAAGATTCAAAAGATAGAAAGGTGTAGGAGTGCGTGTAGATCAAGAAAGTACAAGGTTTAGGACGAGATCTTACCTGGATTGAGAGAAATCGAAGAAAAGGTGGGGAGCACGAACTGTTCGGACAGAGGATTTCCAAAAGTGGAAATGATGACAATGACAGGGGTATTTATAGGATTCCAAAAGGGGAAAGGGTGGGTCGGTCGGATGGCATCCCGCCCGAATGACTATCTGGTCGGATGTCAACTCGGTCGGATGGCATCTTGACACCATGGCCAAGTGACAGCCCGGTCGGATGGCTATCCGGCCGGATGGCACTTGGTTCGGGTGTTCGACGCGACGATTTTTACTGAGTCGATTTCGATTGCGAGTGACGAGAATGCGATAGAGTTTCCTATTCAAATTACTTTTAATCCCAACTATTCATTTCTAGCGCTGTCTCTTCTCCACTAATTATCATAGTTCGATTTCGATTGAGTTTGATTGCGTTTTGATTGATTACCACACATAACATAAATGAACATGCACATGTAACACATAAGGCACACACACACGTATAACAATAACTAACAATGCGTAGTTCAAGTTGCGATTCGATTCGATTAGCATAGTTTGATTATCGTTTCGTTAACTTTATCGCATTGTTGCTTCCTACAGTTCACAGTCGTAAGTCAATTAGATTGCGAATAACACACGTCGATTATTGTAATTATTGACACTTACTCCACATAATACAACTAAATTAAACACATAAAAGAAATTCACTATAAGTCAAGTTGCGCGAAGTTGGTCGTTGACTTTGACCTAGACTTTGACTTTGACTTCCCGAAAACACGGGGTGTTACAGCCTCCCCTTGTTTAGGGAATTTCATCTTGAAATTAGGCTGGAAGTTGTACAACACCGTGAATTACTTTGGAGAACTTTCTCTTTCTAGACACTCTCCTTAAATAACTACGGGTACTTCGCCTTCATGTCGCTTTCGAGTTCCCAAGTGAACTCTGCGCCTTGTTTGCCTTCCCATCGGAATTTCACAATAGGAATGCGTGAGCGTCTGAGTTTCTTGGTTTGGCGGTCCATGATTTCGATAGGCTTTTCCACGATGTGTAGTGTTTCGTTCACTTGCAGGTCATCGAGAGGTACAATTAGATCATGCTCAGCCAGACACTTTCGGAGGTTCGAGACGTGGAAAGTCGGGTGGACGTTACTAAGTTCCCCCGGTAGTTCGAGTCTGTAGGTGACTTTTCCGATCCTTTCCAGAATCTTAAAAGGTCCAACATATCGAGGCGCGAGCTTCCCTTTTTTGCCGAATCAGACCACACCCTTCCAATGTGATACCTTTAGGAGTACGTAGTCACCAACGTCAAATTCAAGGAGCTTGCGTCGTCTATCGGCATAACTTTTCTGTTGATTCCGAGCTTTTACCAGGTTGTCTCGAATTCAGAAAATCTTGTCTGTCGTTTCTTGTAATAGCTCAGGACCGGTTAATTGCGAATGCCCGATTTCGTGCCACACAATAGGCGATCGACATCTTCTTCCGTATAAGGCCTCGAATGGTGCCATTTGAATGCTGGCATGATAGCTGTTGTTATACGAGAATTCGACTAATGGCAGGTATTTATCCCAATTACCACCAAAGTCTATGACACACGAACGGAGCATGTCTTCAAGAGTACGAATCGTTCTTTCAGTCTGACCGTCGGTTTGAGGGTGGAAAGCGGTACTTAGATTTAGCGATGTACCGAGTGCCATTTGAAATGTTTCCCACAGTCGCGAGGTAAACCGAGCGTCACGATCAGAGATGATATCACGAGGCGTCCCATGATTACAAATGATCTCGTCGGTGTAGATTCGGGCTAATCGTTCTACCTTGTAGTCTTCCCGTATTGGTAAAAAGTGAGCTGATTTAGTCAATCGGTCAACCACAACCCAAATGCTGTCGTGACCTGATGACGTGTGCGGTAGCTTTGTTATAAAGTCCATAGCTATACTCTCCCACTTCCACATGGGGATCGGTGGTTGTTCGAGTAAGCCAGAGGGTCTTTGATGCTCAGCATTGACTCTTGCACAAGTTAGGCATTTTCCAACATAGAGAGCAATATCCCTCTTCATGCCCGGCCACCAGTACTTATAGCGAAGGTCCTGGTACATTTTTTCGGCACCGGGATGAATAGAATACCGGGACTTGTGGGCTTCGTCCATCAAGATCTGTCGCAAATTGGTCCGTTTGGGGATCCAAATTCGGTCCAGAAAGTGGAATATCCCATTCGACTTGCTCACAAGCTGGGCTCCATCGTGGTAGATTATTTCCTTCTTCAGAGTGTGTTCGTTAAAACCCGTATGCTGAGCTTCACGAATGAGGGTTTCGAGATCGTGTTGGGCTTGAACATTATGAGTGATAAGCAGATAACTCCGTCTGCTGAGTGCATCGGCAACAACATTTGCCTTGCCTGGGTGATAACGAATCTCACAGTCGTGATTGTTGAGAAGTTCTACCCATCGGCGTTGACGCATATTAAGTTCCTTCTGATTAAAGATGTGTTGTAGGCTCCTATGATCGGTGAAGATCGTACACTTGGTACCATACAGGTAGTGTCGCCAAATCTTTAACGCAAAAACAACTGCGCCTAGCTCGAGATCATGGGTTGTATAGTTCTTCTCGTGGATTTTGAGCTGACGAGATGCGTAAGCTATAACCCTGTCTCGTTGCATGAGGACACAACCAAGACCAAGGTTGGAAGCATCACAGTAGACGATGAAATCGTTGTTTCCATCGGGTAATGTGAGAACAGGAGCATTGCAAAGCATGTGCTTGAGAGTTTGGAAGGCAGACTCTTGTTCGGCTCTCCAAACAAAAGGCTTGTCCTTATGCGTGAGAGCGGTAAGCGGAACAGCGATCTTTGAGAATCCTTCGATAAATCGTCGATAATAGCCCGCTAGTCCGAGGAAAGATCGGACTTCAGACGGGTTCTTAGGTGTAATCCAACTCTTAACAGCTTCAATCTTCGCAGGATCGATGTGAATATCTTGATTATTTACGATGTGACCCAGGAACTGAACTTCCTCCAACCAGAATTCACACTTGGAGAACTTGGCATAGAGTTGGTTTCCCTGGAGTAGCTCGAGCACCAATCGTAGATGTTGCGCGTGTTCGGTCTTCGATTTGGAATAGATCAAGACATCGTCGATGAATACGATGACGAAACGGCCGAGATATGGTTTACACACGCGATTCATCAGATCCATGAAAACCGCGGGTGCGTTGGTTAAACCAAAAGGCATAACAACGAATTCGTAGTGGCCGTATCGAGTGCGAAACGCGGTTTTGGGTATATCCTCCTCTTGAATACGTAGTTGGTGATATCCTGAGCGTAGATCGATCTTCGAGAAGCACGTAGCACCCTGTAGCTGATCAAACAAATCATCGATGCGGGGTAGGGGATGGCGGTTCTTGATAGTTAACTTATTCAATTCCCGATAGTCGATGCACATCCTGAACGACGCATCCTTCTTTTTGACGAAAAGGACTGGCGCGCTCGGGCGAATGAAGCCTTTCTCAAGTAATTCCTGGAGTTGGTTTGAGAGTTCGCGCATTTCGGATGGCGCGAGTCAGTAGGGAGCTTTAGCAATAGGGTTGGCTCCAGGAATGAGGTCGATACGAAAGTCGATATCACAACTTGGCGGTAGTCCGGGAAGATCCTCTGGAAAAACATTAGGAAATTCTCGAACCACAGGAATGTCTCTCACTTCCTTCTTCTCTTTCTTTTCCTTCTCCGCTACTACAATGTTAGCCAAGAAAGCCCTGTATTCCTTGCGGAGATACTTGCTAGCTTGAACACATGACATGAGCTTGAGACCTTTCGAAGTAGTATCACAGTAAACACACAATAAATCACCATTCGTAAGCGAGAATCAGATCATTTTTTCGAAGCACACAACTTCAGCATGGTTTTCGCGAAGAAAGTCCATGCCTACTATGACGTCAAAACTTCCGAGTTGCATCGGAATAAGGTCGATTGGGAAGATGTGATTGTTGAGCTCAAGAGTAAAATCACGAAGAACGGAACTAACGACGACAGTTCTTCCGGTAGCGACTTCAACATTGAACGTCGAGGAGAGTTGGGAGCGTTTACGGCTGAGGAGCTTCTCGAATTAGAATGACAGAAAGCAATTATTGGCTCCAGTATCAAATAAACACGAATCATATTTACCATTCACAAGGAACGTACCATTAACTACGTTGTTGTCGGCTTGGGCTTGACGCACGTTGATGTTGAAAGTTCTGGCACGTGCGGTCTGTTGTTGCTGCTGCTGTTGTTGCTGCTGGTGTTGCTGCTGCTGAGGCTGCTGCTGCGGGGGCTCTTGTTTCACAACCCTGTTTGGGCACATGTTGGCGAAGTGGTTAGGATCGCCACATACGAAGCAGGCTCCGGCGTTGACCGCGGGTGCCGGAGGAGCCTGTTGACCCTGAGGGGCGGTGAGTAGAGCTTGATGAGCAGGAGCTTGTCGAGCACGGCAGTTGGTAGTAAAATGGCCGTACATATTGCAATGAGCACAAAAACGGCAGGCAATGGCAGTCGGGTGGTGGTAGGTACAAGTAGGGCAGAGCGGGTGTGGCCCAGTCTATGCACGCTTTGCAGGCGGTGCATTTGCCACAGGCGCCGCTACTTGACGCTGTTGGGCCAGTACAGCTTGAATCGGTGCAATAGTGATCGCACAGTTCTTGTTGCTGGAGTTGTTCTTTCTCTTGTTCTTCCTCTTGTTGCTCGATGAGGTGGTGGTTTCAGCAGTCGGTGCAGCGGTGGTAGCTTGATGCAGGTGCTTTGAAGTTTTATCCCAGACACCGGCCTTGACCCGCTTGTCGTTGATTTCAGAAGCCAGTAGATAAGTTTCTTCGATCGTCGTAGTCTTAGCCGCTTGAACGAAATCAGCAACACAGTCAGGCATGGCTCGAATATACTTCTTGATTGCCATGTCTGGAGTCTTGACCTGATCGGGACAAATGATGCTGAGTTGTTTGAAATGAGCAGTGAGCGCAACATTTTCACCATCCTTTTGTTGTATGTGCCAAAATTCATCCTCTAGCTTCTGACGTTCATGAGGAGGGCAGAATTCTTCCAGCATGACTTCCTTGAGCTCATCCCACGACAGACCGTAGGCTGCATCGTTCCCTCGCTTGTTCCTCTCGGCCGTCCACCAGTCTAGTGCACGGGACTGGAAAACGCCGGTAGCATTCAGAGTACGGAGGTCATCGGAGCAACCACTCTGTCGTAGAGTGACCTCAATGGAGTCAAACCATTGGAATAGTGCAGTAGGACCTCCCTCGCCAGTGAATTCTTTTGGCCCACATGACTTGAATTGCTTGAAATTGAAGGCCTTGGTGATAGCTCTAGGAGCTTCGGTCCTTGATTCCTCAGACGACTTGCTGACGTTCTCGTAAACCTCACTCACAGCCTTTGCTACACTTTTAGCGATGATGGCAGCAAGGCGTTTGTCTCTCTTTTCTTGACGAGAAAGTAAGTGATGACGGGATCCAGATGACATTGTCTGCAACAGACATCGTCACAGGACTCAACGCATTGTATTCGAATCTCACCCCACACGTCTACTACTTACTAAAGTTCAGGAACACACATATTCATGTAAAACACGTAAACACATAACTATGTAGAACACAGAATCACATAAACACTTAAGCACATAATCCACATAACACATAAGCATGAATTTACAAGATGCTGTCAGAATACAGAAACCTATCATTTACAGTTCGCGATCGTCCGAATATAGCGTTCGCGTTTGATATATTGAGTCGTGTAGTATAAGCGTAGCATAAAGTCGTCCACATTTTAGCGATTTGTTAACGTGCGGTAGTGTGTTATGTGACTATCGGAAGCAAAAAGGCGTTAGTTCGAAACCAGTAGTACCTCAAAACACTAACAAATAAACGTAAACCACATAAATCACATAAAATCGACGAATCATCAGAGTCAGCAGTTACGGGCTCAGAATCGAAACACATAAAATTCGAGATTTAGATTGTCTGCGGCTAGTAGACTTCGACTACCGAAAGTGGTTCAACTATTCACAAGGATCTGGTGTGCACATTTGACCTTCAGGACTATGCTTTTGCCTCGATTCTTAGGCGTTTGGCACACATCCCGTTAGTCATATTGTGACTTCAGGTTGTTGGAGTCCGTCGAAACTTTGGTGAGAGCTTTGTAAAATGAGCGGAACAAGTAGTCAAGGTTAGGGTTTCACCCCTAGCTTAACAACTTTATCCCTGTTTTAATAAAATAGAGGAGATTATTCATCAAAATATGGATTTCACTCCTAATTTGGCATAATTCTCCCTGTTTGTAGATATAATGCGGGTTGTTCAAGCAACTTTAGTCGAGAGTTTGTGATTTTCACACCTAATCTCGACCTTATCGCCTATTCATAATGGAAAATTCGAGTGCAGTGATAGTGTAGCATAATCCCTACTCGATGTACTCAAGTTGGTCTGTTGGTTCCTAACTATAGACTAGGTATCTAAGACATCGACCCGGACTAGGTCGTGTCTTGCCTAATTCCCTATAGTTATCGCTCTGATACCAATCTGTCACACCCCAACCGATGGCGGAATCATCGGGGCATGGCACTGAGCGAAACAGATTGTCCAGAAGTGTCCATAACAATTATCATTACTATTCGATTTAAAATAACATGTCCCATACCATGTCTCAAACAGTAAACAAATTATTACAGATAAAAACTAGGCAAATAATTTTGTTCCGACAACTCATATTCAAATAGAGCAATTGTTTAACTGCTTCTAGAGACCCTTGATTCAATTATTACAGACAACTATTTGTTGGGCTCTAAAGCTTTATTCTAGCTTCAATTTCCTACCAGATGTGCATCCTAAGCACCTGTCACATACGTTAAAATAAAGTCAATACATATAATGTAAAGGTGAGCATACAAGTTTGATAATAGCATATAGAGTTCGAATTCGTTTACGCATAACCAGCACGTACACATAGTGAAATGAAGCACGTTAGTTATCGACATAGATCCATCGATACCAATGACTGCGGGTTGACCGCCCGAGGCAGTTCGCAATACATGATTACCACCGTAATCCATGCAAGTAATTATCCTTAACAACCCCCGTGTGAATGGGTGCTGAGTCCAAACTATAGTACTATCGTTGCTAAGGCAGGTAGAGAGCATTCCATGTGTAAACATAACAAACAAGCATTCATAAGCCACGTATAACATGCATTAACGGTTAGCGTTTAAATAGTTTTGAGTAGTGTGTTTGATGTGATTTGAATAGTTGTAACGTATGTAACACCCAAAAGTGCATAAAGCAAAAAGGGATCGAGTATACTCACAGCGGTTGATGGATTGAAGGGAGCGCTTAGCGAGTAAAGTTAGCCTGAATGGATTGGTAGTATAACGGTAAGTGACGCGTAAAACGATACAAGGTGTGAATGGGTCGGAAAGCAGTTCGGTCGGATGGTAATCTGATCGGACGGCTTGTCTGTGCCGATGCCAATCCGTTCGGATGGTTATCCGGTCGGACGGTAGTCCAGTCAGATGACTATTCGAGTGGATTGTTTCTTCCTATGAGATGAATGTGTTTGTGTATGATGGCTTGTCTTTTAAAGTTTTCGTTGTAGCATTTTGAAAACATTGAAGTATCTCTATCCTTCAAATCGGTCGATCGGACGGTCAATCGTGCGGACAACAATCCGTTTGGATTGTTATCCGGTCGGACGGCGACCTTAGTGATGAGATTACTTAGTGGAAACAATTCATAGAAGAAGAGTCACTCGGTCGGATGTCCATCCGACCGGGTGGCAACCCTGTTAATGAACATGTTGAAAATTGTTTAAGTCATTAAAGTCCTAGTATCTCATGATCCGAAGAGTAATCCGGTCGGATGGTAGTCCGATCGGATGGCAATTCGTTCGATACTCAAACTTCAGTTAGAGTTGATGAGGTGTGGGTCCCAAGGTGTGATCCGGTCGGACAGCAATCCGTTCGGGTAGTCTATCCGTTCGGACAGTAGTCCGGTCGGACATCACTTCATCCGGGTTGCTCCGGCCGTCTTACACTTGGTCTTTTGTTTATTTGTAGTTTTATCGAGACGTTTTGACAACGTGTTAACCAATAGAACCCCATCTTGACCCAAGCGGCCTGATCGACTGGAATCACCCTAGTTTGGCCAGTTAACTGATTCAAGACGGTTGTTCTTGTTTAACCCGAAATCGGTGGTCTCGTGAGTAGAATCCAGATCTTGAGCTAACACAACACTAAGAATGAGCGGAGGACTAGATCTAGATCCGTTTCTATCGGTTTCAAGCGTATTCAGTGCAAAAGAGTTGAAAGAAAGTTAGAAACCATCTTTCAATCCTTTCTCACTGTGTTTATGTTTAGATCTAGTATAGATCTTTGTTCATTTGTGTGGAAATCGGTTAGATCTGAGTTGTTCTTGGTGGATTGAAGCCAAAACATGAAGTTCTTCAAGAACTTATGATGACATCATCCTAGAACACCTCAAATCCAGCGATTTTATGGTTAAAAGTTAAGATTCAAAAGATAGAAAGGTGTAGGAGTGCGTGTAGATCAAGAAAGTACAAGGTTTAGGACGAGATCTTACCTGGATTGAGAGAAATCGAAGAAAAGGTGGGGAGCACGAACTGTTCGGACAGAGGATTTCCAAAAGTGGAAATAATGACAATGACAGGGGTATTTATAGGATTCCAAAAGGGGAAAGGGTGGGTCGGTCGGATGGCATCCCGCCCGAATGACTATCCGGTCGGATGTCATCTCGGTCGGATGGCATCTTGACACCATGGCCAAGTGACAGCCCGGTCGGATGGCTATCTGGCCGAATGGCACTTGGTTCGGGTGTTCGACACGACGATTTTTACTGAGTCGATTTCGATTACGAGTGACGCGAATGCGATAGAGTTTCCTATTCAAATTACTTTTAATCCCAACTATTCATTTCTAGCGCTGTCTCTTCTCCACTAATTATCATAGTTCGATTTCGATTGAGTTCGATTGCGTTTCGATTAATTACCACACATAACATAAATGAACATGCACAAGTAACACATAAGGCACACACACACGTATAACAATAACTAACAATGCGTAGTTCGAGTTGCGATTCGATTCGATTAGCATAGTTTGATTATCGTTTCGTTAACTTTATCACATTGTTGCTTCCTACAGTTCACAGTCGTAAGTCGATTAGATTGCGAATAACACACATCGATTATTGTAATTATTGACACTTACTCCACATAATACAACTAAATTAAAAACATAAAATAAATTCACTATATGTCAAGTTGCGCGAAGTCAATCGTTGACTTTGACCTTGACTTTGACTTTCCGAAAACACGGGGTGTTACAACTTTTCCACTCGTCTGTGGATGATAGGCAGTTGAAAGCCGGTGAGTGACACCATAGTGTTTTGATATTCGTTAATTTACACATATTTTAGTCCCCCGTTTTACCCCTATTTTATGCGTTTTTGGCCGTAAAACCGTCATTCGGATACTTAAATATCTACATTTTTGTTTACAGGCCTAAAACAGCATACCAGACAAGATGATAGCGAAAACGAGGACTTTCCAGACAAAACGGCGAAGCTGCGGATATTCTGTTAAGGATTCTGACCTGGGCGTGTGGAACGACCGTTCCACCTGATGCACGGTCGTGCATCTCCGACAAGTTGATCAACCCGGAAATGAACGAGAGGTGCGACTGGGCGTTCTAGGAAAACAAGGCGGCTCGGTGAAGAACGGACGTTCCATCTGAGGAACGACCGTGCGTATCCGATGAACCAACAGAGTCTCGGTGATGAACGACCAGTGCGACTCGGCGTGCAACAACAACCCGGAACTGAACGACCGTTCCATCTGAAGAACGGTCGTGCCATTTCGAATCTGGTCAACGATCTGATGACGTCATGCAGTATGGTGTGCCCATCCCTAATAATTGCTTAAAGTGCACGGTCGTGCCATATGGAGAACGACCGTGCGACAGCGAAAATTATAAAAACAGAACAGAAACATTCTGTTCGTCATTCTGGATTTTTGGAGAGCTTCTCAGGCGATTTTCAGGCTCCGGAGGCATTAGCTTTCACCCGGAATCAAGCCACATTGTCCCGTTTAGCTCGATTACTACCCGGATCCTTAGTCTAGTACTTGTTTATGGTTTGATTTTCTAATCTTTCCATGATTTTGTTAATCTTTCAAGTACTTAGACTAATGTTTATGTATTATTGTAGCCTTTGGGCAAAAACACAACAATCCCTTGCTAGATTATAACCATTAGTTTGTTAAACTTTGTTTGTAATGACACTTTAAAGTATTTTCTATGATTATCTTTGATGATTAGTTTGCAACCTTGTTATTGATATTGATTTCTTGATTATAAGTAATTATGTTGGATGATTGATGCTTGGTTAGTTAAGATAGTTGAAAAATGAAGCTTAATTAATCTTGTATTAGTAAACTTTGAACTTGGTTAACTAGATTAGCTTGGTTTAAATGTGGGCATCATGATACTAGAAATGGTTAGTGATTTAATAAAATGTAATTATTGTTAATCAAGAGAGCTTGCCGTCACGGAAGGACCTAAACGGGTTAGATGGTGTCGTTATAAATTCTTGCCATGATTTGTTAGCTTAGTTAGTAGTTTAGGCCAAAATTGCTATCTTGGTGAATTATTTTGCAAGATTTGTAAAATGAACTCGGTTGTGATTTAATCTAGTTTATGCTTGTCTCGGTGGTTGCATTGTGTTTATCGGTGTCGCTTTCCTTGATTAAGTGAGGTTAGAATAATCCTAACGGCTGACTAACTTATTTTTAAGAGATTTTCATAGACATTTATCAATTGCACGTTAAAGAACAATTTTAGGTGGTTAAAGTGTGTTTATCGTTTTAACTTTCCGAATGATTGTCATGTTAGGATTCCCGAAAGGGATACTAATTGTCCTAAATTGGAAAATTGATAGAATGCTTCTAGTGCCAAAACCGACTTAGTTGACATGATGTGGTTGTGTATTTAGCAAGGCTTTTTATCTATATTTTATTATGTTTTTTATATGTATTTGGTTATGCTTACTTTAGTCTAGTTTAAATCAAACAAACCTATGTTTTTACCGGTAGTTTAGTGACAAAGGTCTAGTATTATTTCTCCGCCCATTTCCTTGGATCGATACTTGGTTCTTACCGATACCTTATTACATATATGACGGGGTACACTTGCCTCTTTCGTGTGTGTTTTGATGTAAAAGTAATAATCACTTTTATAAATTTAAAACCCAATCGTGTGTAAATTCATTGTAAAAATATGTGTAGTCGCGCACACGTCACGTTTCAATGCCTTCTCCATCTGGGCATTACAAAAGTGGGTACCTCTATCACTGATAAGCGCCCTTGGGGTACCAAAGCGAGCAAACAATTTCTTCAAAAATCTCACTACAACCCTCGCATCATTTTTAGGCAAGGCTTGAGCCTCCACCCATTTTGACACATAATCTATAGCAACGAGGATGTATCGGTTCCCTCAAGACATCGGGAATGGACCCATGATATATCAAAAACCTCCACTACCTACATAGGATTTTGGGGAATCTCATTTCGGGATGAGATATTACCTACTCTCTGACAAGCATCACAGCTCCTAACCAACTCATGAGCATCTCGAAACACTGTCGGCCAATAGAATCCAGAATCCAACACGTTCCTCGAGGTGTAAGAAGCTCCATAATGTCCTCCAATAGGTCCCTCATGACAATGCTTGAGAACCTGCATACGCTCCTCTCCAGCAATACATCTCCTCACAACCTGATCAACTCCGATACGAAAAAGATGCGGTTCATCCCAGAAGTAGTATTTCGAGTGCGCTATCAGCTTCCTCCTCTGATGGAAAGACATCTCCGGCTGTATCACCTTCTCCTTTAAATAATTCACTATATCAGCATACCAAGGCATTCCCTCATCCTCAGGTTTCACAAACATCAAAGTCTCATGAGGAAAACTATCGCCAATCTCATCCTCATCACTCTCGAGATTCTCAAGTCTAGACAAATGATATGCTGCAGCGTTTTCGGCTCCCTTCTTATCCCGAATCTCAAGATCAAACTCCTGGAAGAGTAGGATCCACCGAATAAAGCGTGGTTTCGCATCTTTCTTCGCAAACAAATGCCTCAATGCCGCGTGATCGGTGTAGACGATGACTTTAGAAAGAACCAGGTAGGAACGAAATTTATCAAGAGCAAAGACCACTGTAAGGAGCTCTTTCTCAGTTGTAGTATAATGCTCCTGGGCATCATTCAGAGTCTTGCTTGCATAGTAAATCGGATGAAATCGCTTCTCTCTACGTTGTCCTAGAATAGCTCCAACCGCGAAATCGCTCGCGTCACACATAATCTCAAAAGGAAGACTCCAATCTGGAGCAATAAGAATCGGCGCACTCAATAATTTCTCCTTAAGAAACTCAAACGCCCTCACACACTCCTCAGAAAAATCGAAAGGAACATCCTTCTCCAACAACCGGGTCATAGGCCTCGCGATCTTAGAAAAATCACGGATGAACCGTCGGTAAAATCCCGCATGGCCTAGAAAACTACGAATAGACTTCACAGAAGTTGGCGGTGGAAGTCTAGAAATCGCGTCACTTTTAGCTCTATCAACCTCAATACCCGCCCGTGAAATCTTATGACCCAAAACTATGCCCTCCTTCACCATGAAGTGGCATTTCTCCCAGTTCAACATCAAATTTGTCTCCTCACATCGAGCCAACATACGATCAAGATTTCGTAAACAAAGATCAAATGAACTCCCAAAAATAGAAAAATCATCCATAAATACCTCCATCGAGTCCTCGATCATATCATGAAATATCGCAACCATACAACGCTGAAATGTGGCTGGAGCATTACATAACCCGAAAGGCATACGGCGATAAGCAAAGGTATCGTACGGGCATGTAAAAGTGGTTTTATCCTGATCCTCCGGTGCAATGGGGATTTGGAAATAACCTGAGAAGCCATCAAGGAAGCAGTAGAACGGCTGCCCTGACAGATGCTCCAACATCTGATCAATGAAAGGAAGAGGAAAGTGGTCTTTCCTCATGGTGTCATTAAGTCTGCGATAGTCGATGCAGACTCTCCAGCGTGTAACAGTCCTGGTGGGAATCAACTCATTCCTCTCATTCAGACTAACCCATGCAGAATCAGAGATTGGGTAAATGAGGACTGCATCTAACAGTTTTATCACCTCCTTCTTTACCACATCCTGCATGTTTGGGTTTAATCGGCGCTGCGACTGAACTACGAGCTTAAACTCATCCTCCATCGGAATCTTATGTGTGCAAAACGAAGGGTTGATACCCTTTATGTCAACGAGCTTCCACGCGATCGCCTGCTTGTGTGCCTTAAGCACACCCATCAACTTCGTCTTCTCCTCCTCTGTCAACTCTGAAGAGATGATGACAGGTAACTGAGAACCATCATCCAGAAAGGCATACTCCAGATGAGATGGCAAATCTTTCAGCTCCAGGGATGGGGGACTCTCCACAGATGTAGTAGTCAAAGGTGACTCTCGGACAACCTCAAAAACCTCAGAATGACTCTCGGACTCCCCATATGATGTAGTAGTCATCTCAACCTCCGGGATAAACGTGTCCAGAATATGTGTGTCCGAAGCATCACACCCACAAACCTTACTCAAGCAACGACCCACATGTAACATGATGGTGTCAACAAAGTAGAGAGTATCGTCGTGCTCTCTAGGATGAGTCATCGACCTATTGATATCAAAGGTGACCATATCATCCTCTACGCGAAGTGTTAGCTTACCATCATAAATATCAATCAATGCTCTCGCGGTAGCTAGGAATGGTCGACCTAGAATCAATGGTACATGAGCATCCTAATCCATGTCTAAGATCACAAAGTCAACAGGTGTAACACCCATGTTTTCACAAGTCAAAGTCAAAGTCAAGGTCAAAGTTAACGACCGGTTATACGAATTTGACTTGTAGAAATTTCTTTATTTTAATTGTATTATGTGGAGTAAGTGTTGTTAATTGCTAAAATTGATGAGTGTTAATCGCTATCTAATCGACTTACGACAGTGAACTATAGGAACTAACAATGCGATAAAGTTAACCAACTGAAAATCAAACTATGCTAAATCGAATCGACATCGAATGGTAATCGTACTTCCAACTCGAAATACGTGAATTTGGTTATTTATATACGTGTGTGTGTGCTTTATGTGTTACTTGTGCCAGTTTATTTATGTTGTGTTGTGGTAATCAATCAAAACGCAATCAAACTCGAAATGCAATCAAACTCAATCGGAAACTCGAACTCGAACACGAATCACAATCGAACTATGATATTTAGTAGTTGGGACTGAAAGTAATTTGACTCGGAAACCCTATCGTGTCGTACCAAACGAAATCGAAATATCAAAAATCGTCACGCGAAACACTCGAAACGTGCGACTGATCGATCAGGCTCCCAACCGATCGAACAACCAGCCGAACGGACTGCTGTCCGATCGGACAGGCTGTCCGATCAAGCTGCCTGGCCGATCGGCCGGCACTTACCCCTTTTGGCATCCTATAAATACCCCTGTCATTGTCATTCTTTCTACTTTTGGAAACCTCTGACCGATCAGCACGCCCAGCTCATCTTTACGCAGATTCCTCTCGATTCCGGTAAGATTTCATCCTAAATCTTGTACTTTCTTGATCTATACACACTCCTACACCTTTCTATCTTTCAAATCCTAACTTTTAACCGTGAAATCATCAAGATTCAAGTGTTCTAGGATGATGTCATCATGGGTTCTTGAGGAACTTCATGATTTGGTCTCAATCCACCAAGAATAGCTTGGATCTAGCCGATTTCCACATAAACAAACAAAGATCTATAGTAGACCTAAACATATACACGGTGAAAAAGGATTGAAAGAGGAATATTCCAACTTTCTTTCAACTCTTTTACACTCAATCCCTTCAACCGATTGAAACGGGGTCTGTGTCGGGTTACAAATCACTTCGGTGGTTGTATGGCTCAAGGTCCGGATTCTATCCACAAGGTTAACCGACCTCAGGTTGAACAATAAAATTCATACTGAACAGTTCACCGGCTGGGTTTGGGTGATTCATGCCCGACCGGGGGAACCAAGTTAGGACGAGGAAACTACGGTTCGACTTGTTGTCAAAATACCTCAATAAAAACGACAAACAATCAGAACAACCAAGTGTTAGGCGAATAGGCTGATCCGGTCTGGATGTTGTTCGAATGGGCAGCCAACCGATCGGATAGCCAGCCGATCGGCTAACACATGGTCCAACACAATCAACCTATTTTGAAGACTAGTATTGAACGTGCTGTGATTCGATCGAACTACTGTCCGAACGAATTACTCCTCGGATCATGAGATACTATTCTTCAATACTTAACCGATTTTCACTATGTTCGAAGCCCTAGGAGTGCCACCCGATCGAGAAGCCATCCGATCAGGTGACACCCTGCTAAGAAATTGTCAAGAAGGTTGTCCGATCGAACACCTGTCCGATTGAACACCTTTCTGATCCAAAGACTAAACATTGCAATTCATTTGAATGCCTAACCGATCGGGTTGTCGGCCGATCGAACAGCCGTCCGATCACCCGACCTGAAGGGTAAAGGTACTTCAAATTTTTCAAATACTACAACGAAAACTTCAAAAGTCAAGCCATCATACACAAACACATACTTCTTATAGGAAGAAACAATCCACTCGAATCGTCGTCCGACCGGATCACTATCCGACCGGATGACCACCCGAACAAATTGTTATCCGCACGGATTGCTGCCCGATCGGATTACCATCCGATCGAACCACTATCCGACCCTTTCATACTTTGTAACGTTTTACGCTTCACTTATCGTTATGCTACCGAATCTATTCAGGCTAACCTTACTCGCTAAGCGCTCCCTTCAATCCATCAATCGCTGTGAGTATACTTGATCGCTTTTTGCTTTATGCACTTTTGGGTGTTACATACGTTACGAATATTCAAACTACAACAATCACACTACTCAATACTATTTGAACGCTAACCGTTAATGCATGCTATACGTGGCTTATGAATGCTTGTTTGTTATGTTTACACATGGAATGTTGTGTACCTGCCTTAGCAACGATAGTACTATAGTTTAGATTCAGCACCCGTTTGCGGGGGTTGTTAAGGATCATTACTTGCATGGATTACGGTGGTAATCATGTATTGCAAACTGCCTCAGGCAGTCAACCCGCAGTCATTGGTATCGATGGATCTGTGTCGATAACTAACGTGCTTCATTTCACTATGTATACGTGCTGGTTATGCGTAAACGAATTCGAACTCTATATGCTATTATCAAACTTGTATGCTCACCTTTACATTATATGTAATGACTTATTTTAACGTATGTGACAGGTGCTTAGGACGCACACTTGGCAGGAATTTGAGGCTAGAATAAAGCTTTAGAGCTCAACAAATAGTTGTCTGTAGATAACGAATCAAGGGTCTCTAGAAGCAGTTAAACAATTGCTGTCTATTTAAATCTAAGTTGTCGGAACATAATATTTGCCTAGATTTTTGTCTGTAATAATTATTTTGCTGTTTGAGATACGGTATGGGACGTATTATTTAATTGAATAGTATTGATAATTCTTATGGAAACTTCTGGACAATCTGTTTCGCTCAGTGCCATGCCTCGATGATTCCGCCATCGGTTGGGGTGTGACAGATTGGTATCAGAGCCATAACTATAGGGAATTAGGCTAGGCAAGACTCGACCTAGTCCGGGTCGGTGTCTTAGAAACCTAGTCTATAGTTAGGAACCAACAGACCGACTTGTGCATAACCAGTAGGTATTATGTACGAGATTACTTCTCGCTATTCTCGTTTATGCTACACTATCACTGCACTCGAATTTACAGCTATGAATAGGCGATAAAGTCGAGATTAGGGGTGAAAACCACAAACTCTTGACTAAAATGCTTGAATTAATGTTGTTTTATCAACTTATCGATGATTTCTTCTCTCTTTTTCAATAACAACCGCTTGTTCAACGGGGGAATTATACCAAATCAGGAGTGAAATCCATATTTTGATGAATAATCTCCTCTACCTTATTAAAAAACAGGGACGAAGTTGTTGAGCTAGGGGTGAAACCCTAACCTTGACAACTTGTTCCGCACATTCTACAAAACTCCCACCAAAGTCTCGACGGACTCCAACGACTGAAGTCACGACACGACTAACGGGATGTGTGCCAAACACCCAAGAATCGAGGCAAGGACTCAGTCCTGAAAGTCAGACGTAGACGACAAGTCCTTGCGAATAGTTGAATCACTTTGGTTAGTCGAAGTCTACTAGTCGCAGACAATCCACATCTCAAATTTTATGTGTTTTGAATCTGAGCTGCAATCGTTGACTTTGATGATTCGCTGATTTTATGTGTTTTTGTGTGTTTCATGCTTACTTGTTAACGTTTTGAGGTATCACTAGTTTCGATCTAACGCCCTTTGCTTTCGCTACTCACACAATACACTACACATCATTAACAAATCGTTGAATTATGGACGACTTTATACTACGATGTACGCTTATACTACGCTATTCTCGAGCAATCACCGACTTTGAATAATAGGTTTCTGTTTTCTGACTGCCTCTAGTGATTAAATTCCTATGTGTTTCCTTGCTTCAGTGCTTGACATGCTTGGGTTTTAGGTGATTATGTGCCCTATGTGCTCATGTGTATATGTGATTTCGTGCTCTACGTGTTGTGTGTTTACGTGAATATACGTTTTCCTAAGCTTTAGTAAGTAGTAAACGTGTGAGGTGAGATTCGAATACATGTGTTGAGTCCTGTGACGATGCCTGTTGCAGACAATGTCGTCTGGATCCCGTCACGCACTTTCTCGTCAAGAAAAGAGAGACAAACGCCTTGCTTCCATCATCGCTAAAAGTGTAGCAAAGGCCGTAAGTGATGTTTATGAGAATGCCAGCAAATCGTCTGAGGAATCGAGAACCGAAGCTCCTAAAGCTACCGCGAAGACCTTCAGTTTCAAGCAATTCAAGTCGTGTGGGCCAAAAGAATTCACTGGCGAGGGAGGTCCCACTGCACTATTTCACTGGTTTGATTCCATTGAGGTTACTCTGCGACAGAGTGGTTGCCCTGATGACCTCCGTACTCTGAATGCTACCAGTGTTTTCCAGTCCCGTGCACTAGACTGGTGGACGGCCGGGAGGAACAAGCGAGGGAACGATGCAGCCTACGGTCTGTCGTTGGACGAGCTCAAGGAAGTTATGCTAGAGGAATTATGCCCTCCTCACGAACGTCAAAAAGCTAGAAGATGAATTTTGGCACATACAGCAAAAGGATGGTGACAATGCGGGCCTCACTGCTCGTTTCAAACAGCTCAGCATTATCTGTCCCGACCAAGTCAAGACTTCCGACATGGCAATCAAGAAGTACATCCGGGCCCTGCCCGACTGCGTTGCTGATTTCGTGCAAGCGGCTAAGACTATGACGATCGAAGAAACCTACCTACTGGCCGCCGAAATCAACGACAAAAGGGTTAAGGCTGGTGTCTGGGATAAGACTTCGAAGCATCTGCATCAAGCTACCGCCACCGCACCGACTGTTGAACCCACCTCATCAAGCAACAAGAGGAATAACAAGAGAAAGAACAGCTCCAGCAACAAGAACTGTGCGATCACTGCTGCACCAGTTCAATCCGTACCAGCTCAACAGCGCCAAGTAGCAGCGCCTGTGGCCAATGCACCTCTTGCTAAGCGTGCATACACTGGGCCACATCCGCTCTGCCCTACCTGTACCTACCATCACCCAACTGCCATTGCTTGCCGTTTTTGTGCGCATTGCAATGTATACGGCCATTTTACTGCCAACTGCCGTATTCGACAAGCTCCTGCTCATCAAGCTTTACTCACTGCCCCACAGGGTCAACAAGCTCCTCCGGCACCCGCAGTCAAAGCCAGAGCCTGCTTCGCATGTGGCGACCCGAACCATTTCGCCAACATATACCCAAACAGGGTCGTGAAACAAGAGCCCCAGCAACAGCAGCCCAGGCCGACAACAATGTGGTCAATGGTACGTTCCTTGTGAATGGTATGCATCATGTTTGTTTGATACTAGAGCCGATAATTGCTTTGTGTCGTTCGAATTCGAGAAACTCCTTAGTCGTAAACGCTCCCAACTCTCCTCAACATTCGATGTTGAAGTCGCTACCGGAAGAACCGTCGCCGTCAATTCTGTTATCCGTGATTGTACTCTTGAACTCAACAATCACATCTTCCCAATCGACCTCATTCCGATGCAACTCGGAAGTTTTGACGTCATAGTAGGCATGGATTTTCTACGCGAAAACCATGCTGAAGTTGTGTGTTATGATAAGATGATTCGATTCTCGCTTGCGAATGGTGACTTATTGTGTGTATACGGTGAAACTGCTTCCAAAGGGCTCAAGCTCATGTCGTGTGTCCAAGCTAGCAAGTATCTCCGCAAGGAATACAAAGCTTTCTTGGCGAACATTGTGGCAGCGGAGAAGGAAAAGAAAGAGAAGAAGGAAGTGAAAGACGTTCCTGTGGTTCGAGAATTTCCTAATGTTTTTCCAAAGGATCTTCCAGGTTTACCACCAAGTCGTGATATCGACTTTCGTATCGACCTCATTCCCGGAGCAAATCCTGTTGCCAAAGCTCCCTACCGACTCGCGCCGTCCGAAATGCACGAACTCTCAACCCAACTCCAGGAATTACTTGAGAAATGCTTCATTCGCCCGAGCACCTCTCCTTGGGGCGCGCCAGTCCTTTTCGTCAAAAAGAAGGACGGGTCGTTCATGATGTGCATCGACTACCGGGAATTGAATAAGTTAACTATCAAGAACCGTTGTCCCCTACCACGCATCGACGATTTGTTTATCAACTACAAGGCGCTACGTATTTCTCGAAGATCGATCTACGTTCAGGATATCACCAACTGCATATACAAGAGGAGGATATACCCAAAACCGCATTTCGCACCCGATACGGTCATTACGAATTCGTTGTCTTGCCTTTTGGTTTAACCGACGCACCAGCGGTTTTCATGGATCTGATGAATCGCGTGTGTAAACCATATCTCGACCGTTTCGTCATCGTATTCATCGACGATGTCTTGACCTATTCCAAATCAAAATTCGAACACGCGCAACATCTACGTTTGGTTCTCGAGCTACTCCAGGGGAACCAACTCTATGCCAAGTTCTCCAAGTGCGAATTCTGGTTGGAGGAAGTTCAATTTCTGGGTCACATTGTTAATAGTCAAGGCATTCACGTCGATCCTGCGAAGATTGAGACTGTCAAGAGCTGGGTTACGCCTAAGAACCCGTCTGAAGTCCGCTCTTTTCTTGGACTAGCGGGCTATTATCGACGATTCATCGAAGGATTCTCAAAGATTGTTGTTCCACTTACCGCTCTCACGCATAAAGACAAGCCTTTTGTTTGGGAAACTGAACAAGAGTCTGCCTTTCGAACTCTCAAGCACATGCTCTGCAATGCTCCTGTTCTCACATTGCCTGACGGAAACGACTATTTCATTGTCTACTGTGATGCTTCCAACCTTGGTCTTGGTTGTGTCCTTATGCAGCGGGACAAGGTTATAGCTTACGCATCTCGTCAGCTCAAAATCCACGAGAAGAACTATACAACCCATGATCTCGAGCTAGGCGCAGTTGTTTTTGCATTAAAGATTTGGCGACACTACCTGTACGGTACCAAGTGTACGATCTTCACCGATCATAGGAGCCTGCAACATATCTTTAATCAGAAGGAACTTAACATGCGTCAACGCTGATGGGTAGAACTTCTCAACGATTACGACTGTGAGATCCGTTATCACCCAAGCAAGGCAAATGTTGTTGCCGACGCACTTAGCAGACGGAGCTATCTGCTTAGCACTCGTAACGTTCAAGCACAACATGATCTCGAAACCCTCATCCGCGACGCTCAACATGCGTGTTTTAACGAACACACTCTGAAGAAAGAAAGGATCTACCACGATGGAGCCCAACTTGTGAGCAAATCGAATGGGATATTCCACTTTCTGGACCGCATTTGGATTCCCAAGCGAAGCAATTTGCGACATATTTTGATGGACGAAGCCCACAAATCCCGGTATTCTATTCATCCCGGTGCTGACAAAATGTACCAGGACCTTCGTTATAAGTACTGGTGGCCAGGTATGAAAAGGGATATCGCTCTCAACGTCGGAAAATGCCTAACTTGCGCTAGGATCAAGGCCGAACATCAAAGACCCTTTGGCTTACTCGAATAACCACCAATTCCCATGTGGAAGTGGGAAAGCATAGCCATGGACTTTTTAACCAAGCTACCGCACACATCATCAGGTCACGACAGTATTTGGGTTGTGGTCGACCGTTTGACTAAATCAGCTCACTTTCTGCCGATACGAGAAGACTACAAGGTAGAACGATTAGCCCGAATCTACACCGACGAGATCATTTGTAATCATGGGACGCCTCGTGACATCATCTCTGATCGTGATGCTCGGTTTACCTCGCGACTGTGGGAAACGTTTCAAACGGCACTCGGTACATCGCTTAATCTAAGTACCGCTTTCCACCCTCAAACCGACGGTCAGACTGAAAGAACGATTCGTACTCTTGAAGACATGCTCCGTTCGTGTGTCTTAGACTTCGGTGGTAATTGGGATAAATACATGCCGTTAGTCGAATTCTCGTATAACAACAGCTATCATTCTAGCATCCAAATGGCACAATTCGAGGCATTATACGGAAGAAGATGTCGATCGCCTATTGTGTGGCACGAGATCGGTCATTCGCAATTAACCGGTCCTGAGTTATTACAAGAAACGACAGACAAAATTTTCCAAATTAGAGACAATCTGGTGAAAGCTCGGGATCGACATAAAAGTTACGCCGATAAAAAGCGCAACCCCCGTGAATTTGACGTTGGTGACTACGTACTCCTAAAGGTATCACCTTGGAAGGGTGTAGTCCGATTCGGCAAAAAGGGAAAACTCGCGCCTCGATATGTTGGACCTTTTAAGATTCTGGAAAGAATTGGGAAAGTCGCCTACAGACTCGAACTACCGGAGGAACTGAGTAATGTCCACCCGACTTTCCACGTGTCAAACCTCCGAAAGTGCCTAGCTGACCACGACTTACACGTTTCTCTCGATGATCTACAAGTGAACGAAACATTACACTTCGTGGAAAAGCCTGTCGAAATCATGGATCGCCAAACCAAGAAGCTCAGACACTCACGCATTCCTACTGTGAAAGTCCGATGGGAAGGAAAATGAGGCACAGAGTTCACTTGGGAACTCGAAAGCGACATTAAGGCTAAGTACCCGCAGTTGTTTAAAGAAAGAAGCTAGAGAGAGAAAGTGACATCGTGATTCATGTGCTTTGTACGATTTTATATCAATCAATAGAATCACCGATTATATTACGTCTCGTGTGTTCAGTCACGTTCGTGTACAGATTCCGCACGTCACACGTTCGGTTCGCAATCGTTTCGGAATCAAAACCGGTCCGAACAGAAAAGTTCTTAAACGTGATTCACAGTGTCGTACAACTTCCAGCTTAATTTCGGGACGAAATTCCCTAAACAAGGGGAGGCTGTAACACCCCGTGTTTTCACAAGTCAACGTCAAATTCAAGGTCAAAGTCAACGACCGGTTATACGAATTTGACTTGTAGAAATTTCTTTATTTTAATTTTATTATGTGGAGTAAGTGTTGTTAATTGCTAAAATCGATGAGTGTTAATCGCTATCTAATCGACTTACGACTGTGAACTATAGGAAGTAACAATGCGATAAAGTTAACCAACTGATAATCAAACTATGCTAAATCGAATCGACATCGAATGGTAATCGCACTTCCAACTCAAAATACGCGAATTTGGTTATTTATATATGTGTGTGTGCATTATGTGTTACTTGTGCCTGTTTATTTATGTTGTGTTGTGGTAATCAATCGAAACCCAATCAAACTCGAAATGCAATCGAACTCAATCGAAAACTCGAAATCGAACTCGAACACGAATCACAATCGAACTATGATATTTAGTAGTTGGGACTGAAAGTAATTTGACTCGGAAACACTATCGTGTCGTACCGCTCGCAAACGAAATCGAAATATCAAAAATCGTCGCGCGAAACACTCGAAACGTGCGACTTATCGATCAGGCTCCCAGCCGATCGAACAGCCTGTCACACCCCTTTCTACGGCGGAAGCACGAGGTGTGATCATGAAAGGTTCTCATTGCATACGAAGAGTAAACATGCTACATGCTCGTAAAATAACATCAAATACCATATTTGAAAACATAAGTTTAGCGTTTACATCGCTAGACAGCTTAAAACATTTTCTCAAGAGTTTACAACTTTATTTAAAGTTAAACACAAGCGACATCCACGAGCATAAGCAAGACCACGCGCACATCCATCCTAGTTACCTGAAATACATGTGAGTTTTTGGAAAAACGTCAACATAAAGTTGGTGTGAATTCATGCAGTTTTGTATTTCATGTTTGTATACTTTGTATGAAAACATAGTTTGTAAGTAAATCAAGTTTTCATATAAAAATCCAGTTTCATGTGTACATCACGTACATCTGTATAATTCAATTTCTTCTTGAGTACCCCACGTACTTCAAGTATAACTCAATCTTTTCTTGAGTACCCCACGTACTCAAGTATTCATCAATTTTTAGTATGGTATGAATTTCATGTAATTAAAATATTCCTGTAAATATCAGGATTGTTAATGGGTTACAAAGCCATTAACATGTGACACGTCATAGGAAGCCACCAAACCTAAGGCATTTAATTGGTATATTCTGAGACACAAAAGCACTCCTCGATTTTCGCCCCGACCGGGAGTGTGGCTGCCAGGCACCCGTTAGATCTAACCTTTTGTTCTGCGGTCTGAATGTATACGTTGATTAATGGTGCTTCTGTACCCTATTCGTGACACTATTTCTCATAACGCATCCTACTTGGTTCTCGTTCTCACCAAGCGCGTTTCTTGTTATCATTTCTCATAGCGCTTCATACTTGGTTCTCATTCTTACCAAGTGCGCCTCTTGTATTTATATCATACCAATCATAAATATTGTACATTTGTACATGTATTCCACCCCCGAAGTTATGAAAACTGAAAACAGTTAAAGAGAAAAGGGGGAGCATGAACTCACAACTTTGCGTTCCTAGCGTCGTAAACTCCACCGGATTTGCTTAATTAATGTCGTAACCTATACGCGTTTTCTTAACGTTAGTCACTAGACTTGCGTCGCACAAGTACAGTCACTCTCTTTTGTATATATTTTCCTGTGTTAAAAATATTCTTATATTTTTAACTACGTACTTATATTATTTTCTCCAAAAATAAATATAAGTCTTTTATGTTTTGCACTTTGCACCCGAATTATGTACCTTGTATGTTGTATGTGTATTTTTATATTTCTACTCCTCATGAGTAATCAGTGTATTTTTTTAAGTCTTAATACACTAGCACGTATAACACATACTATATACACTTAGCACAGGAATCGATGATAAAATAATATATATTTTTCTCTCAAAAATATATATACATAATATCCATTTTTATTCTTCAAGAAATCACCATTTCTTATCATCAAAAATTAGGGAAACCTTAGTAACACTTTTAAACACATTTTTAGGGAATAAGTTTCTCAAAAACTTATATTTTTCTAAGTGTCAAAATTTATAAAAATTTTGACAGAGTTTCCCCTAAAAATGGACGTTTCCCATGTTTTCAAAACATGTGTTTATTTTCTTTTGAATTGTCAACAATCATCAATAATCATCAACAACAATTTATCAACAATATCCGTCAACAATAATCACTAATTTCATGAACTTGAATATTTACAAAAATGTGTAGTAACTTACTAGCACATTTAGTAAGTCTTGTTATCTTTAAAAATAAGTTTAACTTCTTAAAAACTTTATTTTTAAAGAATATGAAGTTTTACAACTTCTAGTCGGTTTTTACGAAAACTATTTCTTTGTTAACACTTTTGCTACACAAGTATCCACACACTTATTTGTTCACAAAAACCACTTTTGTTTGTGTAAGATCCAGTTTAGAACATGTGATTTCTTGGACACTTGGTCCTTTGAAAATACCGCTTGTAGATACGTAGATCTACTAGTTTTAAACACTTTTGTACAAGTTAAAACATTTTTACACAAGTTCATGGTTTATGTGTGGTAGGGTTTCACCTTTTAACCCTTGTTACTTCTAGAATAGCTTTATGTTAAGATCCATGATCTTACCAAACCGGGTTAAACGATGATCCGAGCTACCACATCGTAGATCAGGCCTAGATAACCATATATTTCAAATACTACGACTTTTACACAACTTATGTGCTATTAACCACCATTTTTAGTGTTTTAAGTAGACTTTAAAGCATCATCTTGCATGTTAACGAGTTTTATCCGATAAAAATCCTTTTAACCACTTTAGATTAGTTCAAATATGAGTTTTAAGCATTATACCTCTAGCTCGAGGCTAGGGAAGAATCTATGCGCAAAAGAGGTGGATAAAAGCAAATGGTTGAGGTTCTTCAACTTCCGTAAGCTCCTAGCTTCTTTGTTATGCTTCTTACACCTTAGGATATGCTTGGAATGTGTAGGAGGTGATTGGATGATGGTGGTTATGGTGGTGTTGATCTCGGCCGAACACAAGGGGCAAGGAAGGAGTGTTGTGGTGTTGGTATGAAGTTGGTGATGGTCATGTGTACTTATAATCCAAGCTCTATTGTCCAAGAGTCTTAGTGTTCTTAAAAGTACACACATAATCTTCCCAAAATCTTAAGAAAATCACATAATATCTTCCATGATCTAGTAGGATATAGCAAGATTCAAGATGGATATTAGTGGGGTCACTCCCTTGACCGTCCACTTTAACAAGGGGGGGGGGGGGGTAATGTGTAACTTGCAAGATCTTAATTAGATTTACCAAATCTAGTGTATCAAAGTGAATCTATGAAAGATCTTGTGAATCTAAAAGAGATCTATGAAAGATCATGTAAGATTTAAGGGATCTTGGCAAGATTATTATAGATTTGGAAAGATCTAGTAAATATTTGGATGTTCCGGGTAATATCCGGTTGTTCGGTTATATACCGGTTCGTTAAAGTGCTAAATTACACTTTTTAGTGTCGTTTAAGTACCTTTCTTGTACTCTTTCAATTCCCAACACTTAGGGAAATATTCTGGATAATAAAACGACATTTCTGCATAATATTTATATGTCTAAATGCTGATTTATTGCTGAATTATATAAATTTTGCACTTAAAGTGCGTTTCGGGTGCTTTTTAGTGCTTATTTTTGCTTTCGTATTGCATATATATTAACCCTTGTATGTACTCTTGGGTTTTAATGCATTCTTGTTGTCGGACCTACACCTAGGCTCCAATTTTATTGTCTGACTGCTTTCTGCAGTTCTGTTGACACAGTGTGTCTTACCGGTGAGTTTACTATTATTTTTGACGCAACGCTCTTGTTTATGCATAAAGCAATATTTTGTAGTATACAACATGCATGAATTCACTTGTTTAATCATGTGTTCAGACATTGCTGACAATTAAACTCATAATTGCAGTCATTAAGCAATAAGTAATGTGTACGGAAGTTACCGGTTTGGGCCAGTTGTCACAGTCTCCCCCCGTTAAAAGAATTTCGTCCCGAAATTCAGACTGAACTCACTCTCGCTGGAGTCTTCTTGAATAGGTGGGGATACTTT
The DNA here is from genome assembly GCA_030545235.1 of Helianthus tuberosus. Classification (NCBI taxonomy): domain Eukaryota; kingdom Viridiplantae; phylum Streptophyta; class Magnoliopsida; order Asterales; family Asteraceae; genus Helianthus; species Helianthus tuberosus. The sequence continues at coordinate 59,593 of JARYGA010004977.1, forward strand.
TTCTTGAACTGGTCTTCACGTTCCCATGTGTACTCGGGTCCGTGCTTAGAGCTCCAACGTACTTTGACAAGCTTCACACTGCTCCTCCTGGTCTTGTTGACTTTCCAGTCAGTAACCTCAACGGGTTGCTCTGTAAATCGGAGGGCTTCATCAATATGTATTTCATCCATCGGGATGATCATGTTTTCTTGCGTTGGACTCTTCTTCAGGTTGGATACATGAAACGTATCATGTACTCCGTTAAGTTCTTCCGGTAACTCCAACTTGTATGCCACGGTACCAATTCTCTTCAGTATTCTGAATGGTCCGATATATCGTGGATTCAGCTTTCCACGCTTTCCAAATCTGACTACGCCCTTCCATGGTGAGACTTTTAACACTTTGTCTCCCACCTTGAAATCTACCGACTTTCTATTTGGGTCAGCGTAGCTCTTTTGTCGCTCTCGAGCCGCCTTAATGCGCTCTCGGATCTGTGCAATCTTGTCGGTTGTCTCTTGTACGAGTTCAGGACCAACCATACGCTTATCTCCAGCGTCTGCCTAACATAAGGGCGATCGGCATTTGCGGCCATACAGAGCTTCGAACGGCGCGGCTTTTATGCTCGTATGATAACTGTTATTGTAGGAAAACTCAACTAAAGGTAGATGAGTATCCCAGCTGCCGCCTAGGTCCATGACACATGCGCGAAGCATATCTTCTAACGTTTGTATAGTCCGTTCGCTCTGGCCGTCTGTTTGTGGATGGAATGTCGTGCTTAGATCTAACTGAGATCCAAAGGCTTCCTGAAATGATTACCAGATTCTTGAGACAAAGCGTCCATCTCTGTCTGAAATGATTGAGATTGGCACTCCATGACGTGCCACAATTTCTCTTAAGTATATTTCAGCAAGCTTTCCAATGCTATCCTTTTCTCGGATTGGTAGGAAAAGCGCAGACTTCGTCAATCGATCAACGATTACCCATATCATATCGTGCCCTCTCGGGGTCCTGGGTAATTTTGTTATGAAGTCCATCGAGATTTGTTCCCACTTCCATACGGGGATCTCTGGTTGTTGTAGCAGGTCGGACGGTTTCTGATATTCTGCCTTATCCTTAGCACAGGTTAGGCATTTTCCAACATAGACAGCAACGTCGCCTTTGAGTCTCGGCCACCAATAGTACTCCTTCAAATCTTGATACATTTTGTCCGATCCTGGATGGATCGAATATCTCGATTTGTGGGCTTCATTAAGGATGACTTCTCGTATGCCACCATAGAGTGGAACCCAAATACGCTTCTCAGAGTATAAGGCTCCCTCTTCGTTTGGCACCATGTACTTCAGTGCACCCCGGAGGTATTCAGCTTTACGATTCTCTTCTTTAAGAGCTTCTTGTTGTGCATCTCGAATGCGTGCTATGAGGTTCGTTCGAATCGTCATTTCCAGTGCTCGAACCCTTAGGGTCTTAACCCTTTCTTTTCGGCTCAACGCGTCTGCTACAACGTTCACCTTTCCAGGATGGTGCTTAATCTCACAGTCATAATCATTCAGCAGCTCGACCCAATGTCGCTGGCGCATATTCAATTCTCTCTGATCAAATATGTGTTGCAAGCTTTTGTGATCTGTGAAGATTGTACATCGAGTACCATATAGATAATGTCGCCAAATCTTTAAGGCGAACACCACTGCACCCAGCTCCAGGTCGTGAGTGGTATAATTTCTCTCATGAACCTTCAGTTGTCTTGAAGCGTAAGCGATGACTCTTTGGCGTTGCATGAGCACGCAACCCAAGCCTTGTCGTGAGGCGTCGCAGTATACCACGAAGTCTTCAGTGCCTTCGGGTAATGATAGTATTGGTGCATCGCAGAGCTTATTCTTAAGTAGCTGAAAGGCTTCTTCCTGTTTGTGACCCCAGTCGTACTTCTTGTCTTTCTGGGTAAGGGTCGTTAACGGTTGAGCTATCCTTGAGAAATTCTCGATGAATCGCCGATAATAGCCCGCTAAATCCAAAAATTGACGGACTTCGGTCGGGGTCTTGGGAGTTTCCCAATTCTTTATTGCTTCAATCTTGGATGGGTCCACATGAATGCCCTTTTCATTCACCACGTGACCAAGAAATTGTACTTCGCGAATCCAGAATTCGCATTTCGAGAACTTTGCATAAAGTTTCTCTTTCTTCAGTAGCTCCAAGATGGTTCTGAGATGTTGCTCATGTTCTTCTTTCGTTCGCGAGTAAATCAGGATATCATCGATAAATACAATCACGAATTTATCGAGATGTGGTTTTGCATACGCGGTTCATTAGATCCATAAAGACCGCTGGCGCGTTTGTCAATCCAAATGGCATCACAAGAAATTCGTAGTGCCCATAGCGCGTTCTGAATGCAGTCTTTGGCACACTTTCATCTTGGATTCTCAGCTGATGGTATCCAGATCGAAGGTCGATCTTGGAATAGTAGCTTGATCCTTGCAGTTGATCAAACAAGTCATCAATCCTCGGTAGCGGATACCGATTCTTGATTGTGAGCTTGTTCAGTTCCCTGTAATCGATACACATCCGCAGTGTTCCATCCTTCTTCTCCACGAATAATACTGGAGCTCCCTAGGGTGAGAAGCTTGGCCTTATGAATCCTTTATCCAACAACTCCTGGAGCTGTGTAGATAATTCTTGCATTTCGGATGGCGCAAGTCGATATGGAGCCTTGGCTACAGGAGCGGCTCCTGGAACCAAGTCTATACGGAATTCGACTTGTCGTTGCGGAGGTAGTCCTGGCAGATCTTCAGGGAACACTTCAGGAGATTTCTTCACCACAGGAATGTCTTCGAGTTTCGGCTCCTCAGCCTTCTTGTTTATAACGTGTGCTAGGAAAGCAACACATCCTTTCCTTAAGCACTTCTGTGCCTTCATACAACTTATGATTCGTAGAGGCGCGTTTCGTCTTTCTCCATGCACGATGAGAGTTTCACCATTCGCTAAAGGGATGCGAATGATTTTCTCATGACAAATGACTTCAGCCTTGTTCTTGGACAACCAGTCCATTCCAACCACTACATCAAAACTACCTAATTGAATAGGTAAGAGGTCGATGCTAAATCTTCGTTCACCAAGTTCTAGCGTGCAGCCTCTAACAGTTTTGCCCGATTCAACAAGTTTACCATTGGCTAGTTCTATGGAATAAGGAATTTCTAATCTACTAGATTCTATTCCAAGTATGCGTTTAATTTCCACAGGCATGAAACTATAATCGGTGCCAGTGTCGAACAATATGGATGCAAAGTGATTGTTAATGAGGAACGTACCGTTGACCACATTAGGGTCCTTGTGTGCGTCCCTTGCTCTAATTACAAATGCTTGGGTCTGAGCATTGTTTCCCCTTGGGCAATTTTTCTTGAAATGATCCATGCCTCCACAACCAAAGCATCCTTGGTTTTGCCCAGCCCCACGGCTATTCCGGTTACCATTGCCATTCCCATTCCTTTCGTTTCCCCAACAGTTTTCTGCTTGGTGACCCAATCTACCACATTTGTCGCACCTTGGAATGCGACAAGCTCCTTTATGATGAAACTTACATTTTTGGCATTCAGGCATGGAGCCTTGGTATGCCTTGGTTGAAAGGGTCTTTGCCTCCTGAGACGGGTTAGCCTCATGCTTTTTGTTGAAACCTTTGTTGTTGCGAGTCGCTTGACTCAGATTCGAACGCTTTCTCTTCTTGTCACCGGACGACTCATCATGTGTCTCGGTCTTCTCTGTTGGGTTCAACGATAACTTCTTCTTACGAACACAATCTTTGGTCAGGCTGACAGCCAGAGTTACAGCCTCGGTGATTGTTTGTGGTTTGGCAGACGTCACCATGCCACGAAACTCTGAGGCCAGTCCCCAAATGTAGCGTTCAACACGCTTAAATTCGGGAGTCACCATGTAGGGAAGTACTCTAGACAGATCGTGGAACCTTCGAGTGTAACCACTTATGTCAGCACCTTCCATGGTCAGGTGCCAGAACTCCGTCTCCAGCCTTTGGAGTTCAGCTCGAGAGCAGTACTTCTCCCTCATTCTTTCCTTCAGTTCCTCCCAAGTTAAGCCATAAGCGGCATTATCGAGCAAGGTTTGGGCTTGCAAATTCCACCAAGTCAGAGCTTCCTCGACGAGCAATCCAGTAGCAAAAGTGGCTTGCTGATCCGCAGCACACTTGCTCATGCGGATAGCAGCTTCCGTCTTCTCCGTCCAGCGTACAAACGCTACTGCACCTCCTGTGCCGTCATAGTTCATCGGCTTGCAGTCGAGGAACTGCTGAAAAGTGCAGCTTCGCACTACGCTGTCTCCAGATGAATCTCCATTCCTATTACGTCTAGCGTTGCTTGGTCCTCCACTGTCTTGAGTACGGTTTGCCTCGTACTGGGCGATAGCAGCGGAGATCCTTTCTTCCAGTAGAGCCTCCAGCTCTTCGGCAATTCTTGGCAGTGGGGGAGGAGGAGGTTGTTCGTCATTGTGAGCATTCACAGCTTTCCTGGGTGCCATGTTCTGACAGAACATAACGCAACAGGGTTACACATGTGTTTGATATCGTCCTACTAGGCAGTAGTAGTATGTATATTCACAGGTATATACCACATAAGTGACATCAAACAATTATTACTCTAGCAGAGTACTTAGTAGGCTTGCACTGAGGGAATCTATACGTGATAAAACTTGCTGTGATTTTTGTGCACTGAATTCCATAATTATGTATGCATCCATAATTACGTAACTCCTTGCACAGTCCGCACAGTTCGTTTCATCCACGTATTTCTTCCTTCAGATGGGCCATCGCTTTCAGGTAAAGTCACATATACTTGTGACATTCTACTTCTAGTACATGCTAATTATCACACATAATTGCAAGTAATTTCTAGTCAACGACAAGTGCTACTCAAGTGCACTCTAAGTCTCATAGTGTCTTTTCTAGACTCATGTAGACAGTTTCAGGTAGTGGATGTCGCGGGACGTTTTATGCAATGAAAACTCTTTGAAAATTGTTTTCGTGAATGGATCCTAGAGATTGTAGACTAGACTCGAGAAGGAATCCTGGTTCACTACAATCGCAGCTCTGATACCAATCTGTCACACCCCTTTCTACGGCGGAAGCACGAGGTGTGATCATGAAAGGTTCTCATTGCATACGAAGAGTAAACATGCTACATGCTCGTAAAATAACATCAAATACCATATTTGAAAACATAAGTTTAGCGTTTACATCGCTAGACAGCTTAAAACATTTTCTCAAGAGTTTACAACTTTATTTAAAGTTAAACACAAGCGACATCCACGAGCATAAGCAAGACCACGCGCACATCCATCCTAGTTACCTGAAATACATGTGAGTTTTTGGAAAAACGTCAACATAAAGTTGGTGTGAATTCATGCAGTTTTGTATTTCATGTTTGTATACTTTGTATGAAAACATAGTTTGTAAGTAAATCAAGTTTTCATATAAAAATCCAGTTTCATGTGTACATCACGTACATCTGTATAATTCAATTTCTTCTTGAGTACCCCACGTACTTCAAGTATAACTCAATCTTTTCTTGAGTACCCCACGTACTCAAGTATTCATCAATTTTTAGTATGGTATGAATTTCATGTAATTAAAATATTCCTGTAAATATCAGGATTGTTAATGGGTTGCAAAGCCATTAACATGTGACACGTCATAGGAAGCCACCAAACCTAAGGCATTTAATTGGTATATTCTGAGACACAAAAGCACTCCTCGATTTTCGCCCCGACCGGGAGTGTGGCTGCCAGGCACCCGTTAGATCTAACCTTTTGTTCTGCGGTCTGAATGTATACGTTGATTAATGGTGCTTCTGTACCCTATTCGTGACACTATTTCTCATAATGCATCCTACTTGGTTCTCGTTCTCACCAAGCGCGTTTCTTGTTATCATTTCTCATAGCGCTTCATACTTGGTTCTCATTCTTACCAAGTGCGCCTCTTGTATTTATATCATACCAATCATAAATATTGTACATTTGTACATGTATTCCACCCCCGAAGTTATGAAAACTGAAAACAGTTAAAGAGAAAAGGGGGAGCATGAACTCACAACTTTGCGTTCCTAGCGTCGTAAACTCCACCGGATTTGCTTAATTAATGTCGTAACCTATACGCGTTTTCTTAACGTTAGTCACTAGACTTGCGTCGCACAAGTACAGTCACTCTCTTTTGTATATATTTTCCTGTGTTAAAAATATTCTTATATTTTTAACTACGTACTTATATTATTTTCTCCAAAAATAAATATAAGTCTTTTATGTTTTGCACTTTGCACCCGAATTATGTACCTTGTATGTTGTATGTGTATTTTTATATTTCTACTCCTCATGAGTAATCAGTGTATTTTTTTTAAGTCTTAATACACTAGCACGTATAACACATACTATATACACTTAGCACAGGAATCGATGATAAAATAATATATATTTTTCTCTCAAAAATATATATACATAATATCCATTTTTATTCTTCAAGAAATCACCATTTCTTATCATCAAAAATTAGGGAAACCTTAGTAACACTTTTAAACACATTTTTAGGGAATAAGTTTCTCAAAAACTTATATTTTTCTAAGTGTCAAAATTTATAAAAATTTTGACAGAGTTTCCCCTAAAAATGGACGTTTCCCATGTTTTCAAAACATGTGTTTATTTTCTTTTGAATTGTCAACAATCATCAATAATCATCAACAACAATTTATCAACAATATCCGTCAACAATAATCACTAATTTCATGAACTTGAATATTTACAAAAATGTGTAGTAACTTACTAGCACATTTAGTAAGTCTTGTTATCTTTAAAAATAAGTTTAACTTCTTAAAAACTTTATTTTTAAAGAATATGAAGTTTTACAACTTTTAGTCGGTTTTTACGAAAACTATTTCTTTGTTAACACTTTTGCTACACAAGTATCCACACACTTATTTGTTCACAAAAACCACTTTTGTTTGTGTAAGATCCAGTTTAGAACATGTGATTTCTTGGACACTTGGTCCTTTGAAAATACCGCTTGTAGATACGTAGATCTACTAGTTTTAAACACTTTTGTACAAGTTAAAACATTTTTACACAAGTTCATGGTTTATGTGTGGTAGGGTTTCACCTTTTAACCCTTGTTACTTCTAGAATAGCTTTATGTTAAGATCCATGATCTTACCAAACCGGGTTAAACGATGATCCGAGCTACCACATCGTAGATCAGGCCTAGATAACCATATATTTCAAATACTACAACTTTTACACAACTTATGTGCTATTAACCACCATTTTTAGTGTTTTAAGTAGACTTTAAAGCATCATCTTGCATGTTAACGAGTTTTATCCGATAAAAATCCTTTTAACCACTTTAGATTAGTTCAAATATGAGTTTTAAGCATTATACCTCTAGCTCGAGGCTAGGGAAGAATCTATGCGCAAAAGAGGTGGATAAAAGCAAATGGTTGAGGTTCTTCAACTTCCGTAAGCTCCTAGCTTCTTTGTTATGCTTCTTACACCTTAGGATATGCTTGGAATGTGTAGGAGGTGATTGGATGATGGTGGTTATGGTGGTGTTGATCTCGGCCGAACACAAGGGGCAAGGAAGGAGTGTTGTGGTGTTGGTATGAAGTTGGTGATGGTCATGTGTACTTATAATCCAAGCTCTATTGTCCAAGAGTCTTAGTGTTCTTAAAAGTACACACATAATCTTCCCAAAATCTTAAGAAAATCACATAATATCTTCCATGATCTAGTAGGATATAGCAAGATTCAAGATGGATATTAGTGGGGTCACTCCCTTGACCGTCCACTTTAACAAGGGGGGGGGGGGGGTAATGTGTAACTTGCAAGATCTTAATTAGATTTACCAAATCTAGTGTATCAAAGTGAATCTATGAAAGATCTTGTGAATCTAAAAGAGATCTATGAAAGATCATGTAAGATTTAAGGGATCTTGGCAAGATTATTATAGATTTGGAAAGATCTAGTAAATATTTGGATGTTCCGGGTAATATCCGGTTGTTCGGTTATATACCGGTTCGTTAAAGTGCTAAATTACACTTTTTAGTGTCGTTTAAGTACCTTTCTTGTACTCTTTCAATTCCCAACACTTAGGGAAATATTTTGGATAATAAAACGACATTTCTGCATAATATTTATATGTCTAAATGCTGATTTATTGCTGAATTATATAAATTCTGCACTTAAAGTGCGTTTCGGTTGCTTTTTAGTGCTTATTTTTGCTTTCGTATTGCATATATATTAACCCTTGTATGTACTCTTGGGTTTTAATGCATTCTTGTTGTCGGACCTACACCTAGGCTCCAATTTTATTGTCTGACTGCTTTCTGCAGTTCTGTTGACACAGTGTGTCTTACCGGTGAGTTTACTATTATTTTTGACGCAACGCTCTTGTTTATGCATAAAGCAATATTTTGTA
>JARYGA010004978.1:0-16820 GCA_030545235.1 Helianthus tuberosus
ATATCAATTGTTACGTGTTATATGTTATAAAAGTCTAAACCTTACCCCACTCTCGGTTACAAGTCGCAATTTCGTGGTTGCGGGTCATGATTCCTAATTCGCTGTCCAACCCCCTGAGCCCACAACGAAGCACAAGCGGGCCTGGCCCACTTACTCAACAAGATGCGCACATCAGGGAGGGTATACGTGATTCTCATTGTCACACAAACACATTGATTTGCAAACCCTAACTTCTTCTCCTTGGATGGTCGATGGCAGACCCTCACAACTCGAAGCCCTCATCCTCTCGGCTTGACCCTCCCTCGCCTGCGTTCCCCCTCGGTTAGTGAGCACCCCCTTTACCGAGTGTCTTCTTGTTGTGGTTAATAGTGTCGCTGATTGGTGACTTGTGTGTTCGGACATGATAATGTAAGTTGATAATGAATCTGGTGTTAACAAGTTGATTCGTTAAAACATGTGATTTTGATGCTCGAATTGTTATGCATGTTGTTATGATTACGTACATGCGAGTAGATTCGGAGTTATGTTATTGTTTTGCTTATGTATGAATTTGATTAATATGTTGGTTTGTGTGGACTGATGTCTATTTATGCATGAAATTAAGGTGTGATTTCCCTAGGTTAGTGTATGCTTCCATTATTGCTAGATGACTAGATGGCTGCATATCTTATTGATGATGATTGAGGTTCATGTGCTTATTTGACAATAGTAACTATAGCACGTGCAATTGTTGAAAGGCCCAATAAAGCTTCTGATTCTTAATTCAATACACACAATTACATGTGCATGATATGAGTATATGATAAATAACTATTAGAATCCTTCAATGAATGCAGTCCACTAAATAGTGATCGGCCCAATCAAAGAGCATAGAAGTTTAATACTTGTCGGCCATGGTGTTTCATCAGTTCAGTTTAATACTCCATGTGTATGTTGTCAGACTAGCCAACACTATTAATGAAATAAGAATTAAGTTTATGTGATATAATTAAGAAGCCGATATATGGGTTATGTAAATTAATATTTCAGTAGATGTTAATTAATGAAGTAGCTCATAAACAATTGTAATTACATGTTGATTCTTGGACTATACATGCAATCGGGATTAGTTGCTAATGGTTGGGTATGTGATAGGGCAATGATAATATAGAACGGCAACATGATAAATCTGTTGTATGGTTTAGATTGCTTAGCCGTGAGTTAGGGTTTCATGGTTAGGAGACGCTTGAATAAACTGATCGAACCGAATACTGATCTTGTATGCCAACTTCTGTGATAAACATATAATGAACCTGAATATCGGTGATTAACTGAACAAGAATGTTCAATCCTGAATTGGTTATTGTTGATGGAAATGGTAAACTGTAAACTGTAACAGATGGTGATGGTAACGACTCCGACGAAAGGGGTAACACGACGAAACATAGGGGTTCCGTCAGAAGGAGTCTTGTCGGGAAGGAGTCTCGTCGAGGGGTATTTCGCCGAGGATTAACTTGGGCTTGGTGCATAGCCCAGTAATTTGTAAATTACTTAACTGTTATGTGTTACTTAACTGTTATGTGTTACTTAACTGTTATGTGTTATTCAACTATAGTGTGTTGTCATGCACGGGATGTGAACACCGTGACTTTTATTCATACGTGAACCTTGCGAATGTGAAACTAATTACATATACTTGAATACCGTAGGCTTTAACTGAGTTAGGGTGTGTAAGTAACTAGTCGTACCGAGCAATCTCAGGTGAGTTCACTGCTCTTTTCCAAGCATGCATCCCGGGAAGGGATATCGGGTAACGTTCCAGGGAGGAATGCAGGTTAATGGGATGTTTGTTATTACTCAGTTTCTATTATGTAAGACCCCCTACATCTACCGATTGTTGCCGGTAAGGCAACGAGGTATTTAGTTGATAGCGCTATTAGGTTTGGCACCCTCACACCGTGCCGAAAGGACGGGCGTGAACTAATTACCTTGACCACTTGACCAATGCCTAGATAGAGGCATTGGGGTTGGGCATTCACATCGTATATATATAAGACCCCTTACATCTACTCGAGGTTGTTAGTTGAACTAATTACCTTGACCACTTGACCAATGCCTAGATAGAGGCATTGGGGTTGGGCATTCACATCTAGTAGCCACATACGGTAATCGAGTTAATAACATCATCAAATCAAACTGTTGAATTGTTTTAAACACACAACTGGTAACTAAACGCGTTAACAAAACTTTGAACTCACCAGCGTCGTCTGACACACTTGTCTGCATGCTTGCAGGTCTATAGGGTTATATCTAGTGGAACTTGCTGTCTGGAAGGCTGGAGTGGTCATGGGTCGTTATACTTGGAATCTCAATACGAGCTTAATGGTTTATGTACACACGGTTTATGATACACTTAACAAATGAGATATGCTTCCGCTGTATATGATGAATGATATGTAACGTTTGTAACTCTTTATATTAATGAATGAAAGTTTTATTTAGACCTATCTAAGAGTTCAATGTGATTGGTGGCTTGGATTCTGGTACGTCACACGCCTCGCGGAGGTTTCCGCGTGTGGTATTTTGGGGGTGTGACACTGCTAGAGAGAGAAAATTAGGGTTTTTTTGCAAGGAATTCGTTAGGATTTATTCATTTCTATTTCTGATGAAGCACCCGTTGAAAATGACTCCGTCCGTTCATTTTCGTTTCTAAAGAATGCCCGTTGAGGAAATGAATATCCTTTTGTTTATTCCTTCATTTCCGTTTCTGAAGAATACTTGTTGAAAATGACTCCGTCCGTTCATTTTCGTTTCTGAAGAATGTCCGTTGAGGAAATGAATATCCTTTTGATTATTCCTTCTTTTCCATTCCTGAAGAATACCCGTTAAGGAAAATGACTCCGTCCGTTCATTTTCGCTTCCGAAGAATATCCGTTGAAGGAAATGACAGGATTATGCCTTGCATATCTTTGATGGTTATTTAACACAAAGTCACAGACAGACTCCTACGAATAAATTTCGGGACAAAATTTCCTAAAGTAGAGGAGACTGTGACACCTGTGCCTCTGCGACCATCAAACAAAAACCAAATCAATGAAATATTGTGTTTCATACTTGGGATTTGTAAAAATATGTGTATCATTTGCACGTATCAATTCTTGTTCGATTTCGAGCTTTAAATTGCCTTCTAGAAGGTTATACGCGAACTGATCCGTAAATATAACCAGTTTAATGCAACAAACACTCTGGAGCAATGACATAGGCTTAACATACCTTAAATAACCTTTACATAACTTAGAAATAAGTTTTGGAGGGTTTGGTGTGTCGAAATCAAGTTTATTCGATCGCAGGGACTATTTGTGTCAAACTGCAAAAGTATACCGAATCGAATGGTATCGAACATTCTGGAACTTGATCATAAGTTAAATATGCCCTAAATATCCTTTACATAGCTTATAAATAGGCTTTGAGGTGTTTGGTGCGCAAAAATAAACTTTTTGATCCATAGGGACTAAAAGCGTCAAAAAGTGCACAAGTTTGCATTTTCGCGCATATCTTACATTCTGAATATATCCGGACATCCAAAAATTTATGTAATCATTAAAATATTTTATTTTAGTGATTGGCATGATAAAATTCCATTCGTCGCGTAATTTGGATCGTTTTTCGCGTTCGTTCGTGTTTCGTCGTAATTAACCGAACAACGCAACCGTATGACCAAACGAACCGACATCCGAGATATTTTTGAGCATGTTTCATGTTTCCTATACTTTAACTTCAATTTGGAGCTTTAAAATGGGGTTAACGGGGCTTAAACGTGCCAAAAATGCATCAAAAATCAAGTTTGTGACATGCAGGGACCATTTCTAACATTTTCTGAATGATGGCCCAGGCAGGGCGCGTAGCCCAAGGTATCTGCTTACGCGGCCCATGTAAACAGCCCAGATCAGAAAACTTGTTTTTCAATTCAGCAGCTGGTTTCATGGGTTTTGCACATGGTTTCTTCATACTAGGAGTTTGTTTTGAGCACCCATGGTATTCTAATTCAGTGGGCACACATGGATGGTTGAGATTGAAGCTCGGGAATCGAGGAGCGATCTTAACGGTGGATTGAAATCTATAAATACCCACTTAGAATTCATTTGCTCCTCACACCTTGATCTAATTTTATGCTCTAAGTTGAAGCTTTATGCTTTTTTTGGGTAAAGGGTTACCCCGGTGATTCTATATATTCACAACCAAATAAAACAAGTAGCGTAGAGAGTCTACACTAGTTCAATCATGAGACATGCCCCATGACTGTACACCAAACGAAAACCAAAATTAACACCAATCCGACTAACAAACCACTAGACTACAATCTAGCAACAAACAAACAAAATAAAACTAATCAACCGCCATCACCATCATTTTCAGCATCAGCAATCTCCCATTCACCTAAAAGCTTTCGAACTCTTTCCGTCCGCTTCATCTTGACTCCCATAAGCTTATATCGTACGGTCTTGATGATAAGTTGGTATACTTGCTCAGGAGGTCTCAGTTGATTTTTAAACAATCTAGAGTTACGCTCCTGCCATATAAAATAAGCACTTGCCGCCACCAAGAGTCTGCTAACATAATCAGCTGCTAACTTAGAAGAAGACCTGGTCATTAAGCATGCAACAATATCCTCCTACTTCGGATTAATACTAGCCATACCCGCTCTAATTCGAACCAAAGCCCAAACCTCCGATGAGAATTTGCATTCAAAAAACAAATGATTATGAGAATCATGGTTCTCATAACATCATATTCATGTTTTTTCTCCTCGTAATATCCCAGATGAGAATAACATCTTGAGTGAGTAACTTCTTCCTCATAATCAGCCACAATAAGAAATAATGCCTCGGTATACAATGTGCGAACCAAACAACTTTAGACCACTCGATCTCCTGATCCCTATACCGAATAGAATCCCATATTTGTGCAGCCGAAACCTCATAAACATTATCATCTACTCGCCATTGAATCATATCTCGCTTGCCTGCCACCAGGTGGACACGATCTAGCTGAATAAGGACAGGAAATAAATCCCTCCAAGCCATGGGCCATTGCCAAACGCCTCCTGAATAAATATCCGCAACAGAGTTATCCAGTCTGAATCCTGCTCTCGTAATGGTTCTGGGAGACAAAAAATTACCTAGCGGCCCTAACACACACCAGTTGTCGTACCAAGCCGATGTCGACACCCCATCCCCAAGCTTCGTCCACAAATGGTCTCTAATAGTTGGCCGAAGCTGAAGAAGTTTTCTCCAGCTCCAAGAACAATTAGTAGGAACCTTTACAACCCAGAAACTCTTCCCTTTTAGCTTATAATCATGCACCCATTCAACCCAAAGGTTCATGAGGGCTTTATTAACATCACCAATCCGACGAATTCCCAATCCTCCTTCATACTTTGGAACGCAAACAGACTTCCATGAAACTTTGGCCCTCCCTTTTTGATATGAGCTATCTTGATTCCATAAAAAATTACGCATTCTAGCTTCGAGATCATGCGTGACCCGAGATGGTAAAATAAATACCGAAGACCAGTAGATGTGCATCGAAGAGATAACAGCCAAGATAAGTTGTAACCGACCCGCAAACGAGAGCATCTTATTTTTCCAGTTCGAAATACGCTTCTCTAAGCCTTCAACGAGGACACTACAATCCTTATATAGAAGCCTTGTGGAAATAAGTGGAACTCCCAAATATCTAACCGGGAGGGAGCCTTCACCTGTTGGGAAACATTACAAAAGAAGATGGTACTCTTTTGGACACTGGGAACCAAACCTGACATATTAGCAAAATTAGTAAGGGCCGCCATAATACACTTCGCCGAGCCAATATCTCCTCTAGCAAACAAAAAAAGATCATTTGCAAAGCAAAGGTTTATAATCTGCTGCTTCTCACATCTGTTATGAAACCTGAAAGAAGAATCCATCTTTGTTTCATGTTGGAGAATACCAGTTAGAATCTCCATAACCAGTGTAAACAGATACGGAGATATTGGATCCCCTTGCCTTAACCCTCGTCTGCCTCTGAAATATCCATGGACATTGCCGTTAACACAAACAGAGTATGATGGGGTAGACACACAGATCATAATCCAATCCACCATGTTAATATTGAACCCAAAACCCAGCAACACATTCCTTAAGAATCTCCAATCAACTGTATCATAGGCTTTCTGAATATCTACTTTAAAAGCACACCTGGGAGGTCCCACATTTCTATGATAGTTGTGCATGAGCTCCTAAGTAAGCAAGATATTATCCGAAATTTTCCGACCCGGGACAAAAGCCGACTGATTAACATTAACAATCAAATTTAACGCCACTTTAAGACGATCCGCCAGAATTTTACTAATGCACTTATACAAAACATTGCAACACGCTATAGGTCGGTAATCTGTAACACTAGAAGGAGTAGCAACTTTCGGCACAAGGACAATTAAGGTATGGTTTAGTTCTCGCAAAAGCTTACCCGTTGCAAAGAAATCAATAATAGCATTAGACACATCTTCCCCGATAATTGACCAAGCACCCTTAAAGAAAGCTGAAGAGAAACCATCTGGCCCTGGAGCCTTGTCCGCACCTATCGAAAACATAGCCTTTCTAACCTCATCAGCCGTAACCTGATGAACCATATTGTTAGCAATAACCGGATCCAACTGATTACCAAATAATTCAGCCGACGGACTGATAGAGACATCGCCCTGACAACCCAAAAAATTTTCATAGTGTTGCACTAGCGCCAGTTGAACATTCTCTCCTTCATACAAAACGCCATTCGAATCCTTAATGACATCAATCCTCTTACGATGATTCCTAGTTTTAAGCGAGGAATGAAAAAAAGCCGTGTTCATATCACCAGCTTGTAACCAATCCACCTTAGATTTTTGCTTAATAAATCGTTCCTCATCCAAAGAGGCTTCCAGAAACTCACTCGTAAGAGAGGCCTCCTCAGCCCGTAATTCAACATTGGACGGGTCCGCATCAATACAACTTTGAACATCATCCAATTTAGATCGAAGCTCAACAACCTTCCGGTGCAAATTACCCTGTTTAAATAAAAGAGCTCTAAGCGGACCTTTAAGCGACCTGAGTTTCTTTACAACTCGGAACTGGTGCACACCTTCAACACTTAAAATCCAAGATCGCTTGACAATATCTAAAAATTCAGGCTTATGAATCAGAAAATTAGCGAACTTAAAAGCTTTATGTTTACCGACCTCCGCTTTAGGGATTTTGAGAATGCAAGGGCAGTGATCCGACAGCCTATACGTATGGAAATAAGCAACCGAGTTAGGATACTCAACCACAAACTGTGTATTCCCCAACACTCTGTCGATTTTCTTTAGCAACCCAGCCCCCTCCTTTGGTTTTTGACTCCATGTGAAGTGAAGACCCGACCGATTGATATCAAAAACCTCTATATCATCAAGACAATTTTGGAACTCCCTCATGCCAGCCGATATAGAAGAAGCTCCCAAAGACTTATCTTCAATATTAAGAGCTGAATTAAAGTCCCCCATGATAGCCCACGGTTGATTACCAACTAGCACCTTATGCATCGACAGTTGTTGCCATAACTCTCGTCTAGAAACATAATAGTTAGCCGCATAAACTATCGAACAAAACATCAACTTTTTGTCACTCTTAAACCTGATCTGAACATGTATAACCTGAGAAGATTGGTTCAGAACCATAACATCAAAGACATCCGGATTCCAACCAATAATAATCCTAGTACCCTTATCACAAAGGCCTCCATTCGACGTCCAATCCCAATTACGGAAAACAGATTTACAAACTTTATTCAGATTGCCCACATCAACATGCGACTCTAAAATAGCACAGAAGCTCAGATTACTCTGTTTAACAATGTTCCGAACCTCCTTTTGTTTCAGAGGGCGGTTCAACCCCTTATATTCCATGCAGCAAGACTAATCATGAGTAACTACTTGGTTAGGAGTGCTTGCCCCTGTATTTGTTGTCGGCTTCTGAGAACCTTTGAGAATAAAATCATTCGTTTCATTATAGACCTCAGTAACTTCATCATCATCTGAATCATAATACCCACCATCATCTCCTACCTTTTTACTCCCATCCTTATCTTCCGTATTCACCTCATTCAGCACATCAAACGTGTTAGTAGATTCGAAACTACTCACAGATTTTCCTGATTTAATATCCCCTTTCGGCTTAGCCACAACCGGCTTAGCTACAACTGGCCTATACTCAAACTTCGATTTCTGTTTGTTAACTTGGATTCCAGTCTTCTTAGCAGCCTTTTTACCATAAACCCCTATGTGCCGATATTGATTGTCATTCATAGCCCTTCCTACTTTCTTAGGTTGCTTCGGACAAGAGTCATCCGAGTGACCAAAGACACAACAAGAAGCACATCAAAGGGGGCTCCATTCATACTCAACATACATGGTCTCCTTCACAAATCCCTCCCCATCCGGTTCTGGAATGGCTATCGTAATTTCCTCTTTCAACTCATTCTCAGCAGAAATTTCAAGTAAAGCCCGAGCATAACTACTTCTACCCCACACCTCATTACACATAGTCGTGGTATAAGTATCAAGCATCTTGGGAACACCAATAGTTGTAGCCACTAAGCTAAGTCCATCTTCTGTATAAGCCGCAAGTGGAACTTCATGGATTTTCACCCAAACCTGAACCTTTTTCACCTCCTTTTTTTCCAGCTTAGTCGTAGGAGTCCACTCATTGAGCATCAGAGGTTGAGATCTAATAATCCAAGGGCCCGCTTTTAGAGCATTCCGCATACCGACATCATCATTAAACTTGAAAAAGAAAAATCCGTTTGCGTTCATCATTGATTTTTGTAATCCATATTGTTTCCAATTAATCCTCACAAAATACTCAACCACCGGAAAAGCCTCTCGGTCTCCCAAAAAATATCCATACAGTGTGTTTGCCAATTTGTTTTGCACCATCCTAACAGAATCCCTCGGCAACACAACATCACAACCCTCATGCACTATCGGACTCGCCAGAGATCGAAAGTTTACCTTCTTTGTCTTGTCCGCAAGCAGCGAATCTGCATAGGACATGGACGATGACGTACTCCCATGTTCTAGCTGACCTCCATGAAGTCCTACTCCTGTAGTTGGATTATTATCCATACCCAAGCTATCCAATTTCAAACTTTCCAAAGAGACTGGTACCGTAACCTTCTCAAGTTCGTCAATCACATTAATCTTCTTAGGATCAGCCTGATTCGAAACCACCGTCCCTCGTCTAGGACAAGTTGTCTTACCATCGATATTCAATGAACGACTAGAGATACCCTTAAACTGCAGTGGAGGCTTTCCACGATCACCCTGATTATTATCACCAGTATCTTTACGATCATCCATCTTAGGAAACACAACTCTCACAATAAACAAAGCAATACCACACCATGCACGAAAACAACTAAGAGCCGAAAACCAAACAATCAGAAAAAACGAAAAACCCTAATCCTTTAAACCCTAAAATCAAATCCTCTGCCCTTAATCTATTAAACTCTAGTATCGATCTAGCTAAATTAATCTCAGTTAACCGCAATCAATACTATAAGGTTAATAAATCAGGATTTCGGATATAATCACTAGGGCGGCGATGATCAGCAAAAGAAGAAAAAAACCCTAGTTTTAAATTGATCCCTAATGCTAACAAGTTCGTTATAGAGTTATGATGAATCAGAACTCCAATCACAGACTGTTATGCATAAGATCACAACAAAAACATGAGGATTCATGAAGGAACCAGAAATCGCCTAAAGAAGAGAGAGCATTAGAATGGCAAAAACCTTAAAAAAATTTCATAGTGTTGCACTAGCGCCAGCTTCATACCTGAGTATTTAGATCAAGTTCTTCCTAGCTTGGACCCGTTGTAAGTTTCTTTCATGCTTTTATGCGTTTTTAAGCGTGAAAGTCAAACAATGTTTGACTTTCTGCTTTGACAAGTCTTTGGTCAACACGAAGTTCGTTTGAACTTCGTAACGTGAGTGTAATCACGATGGTCATAGTCCTTTGTGACTATACCTACTGATTACCATGTTATTTAGGCTTAGTGACGAGTCATAGTTTCGGTCAAAATACGAGTTTATGCGTATTTTGCAACCAAACTATTCTTGGGTATCAAGACCCTTTGTTTTGATATCAAACTTGTTTTCAACTTCGTTAAACATGTTTCAACATGTTTGCCTCGTTACTTTTAGATTAGTGCTTGTATAGGGTCGTAAGATAAGCGGTGTAAACAACTGCTTATGTCACACCCCCAAAATCCACCATGCGGAGTACCACCGCTTGGAGGCGTGACGTGACCAGGATCGAGCCACCAATCATATTGAACATCGTAATTAGGTAAATAAGACCAACCTCAATACAACTGGTGACCAAAGCTAGTTAACCCTGTTTAGTTTAGAGTTTAGACAGCGGAAGCATAAAAGTAAATCCAAAAGCATAAGTCCATAGTTTATAAGTTAAGGTTCAAAACACAAGTTTAATAAGTTCATAAGGATTTAAACAATGAGCACGGAACATAACAGTCCGTACACCACAACGACTTCTTCCTCGTGCAAGCTCCAAGCATTTAGCGACCTGTAAGGCATGTAACAACTAGTCAACAACAACGTTGAGTGAGTTCACGTTTGATTGTTTTGTTCTAAGTTGTTTCTGAAAAACGTGGTTTGACTTTCGTTGGCGTATTTGCCATGGGGGTTACCCCGTAGTTGAAAGTATGTTTAACCAGTTCCTTTGTCATTACCCAACCATAACCATAATCAGTGGGGGCTTTCCCCGTGTGAACTACTAGACCATACATATCGACAACTGACGAACAATAGTTGTGCCCTACATCAGTGTCTATCATCACTGACAGTTTGCCATAGTCCCATTAGTACACGCCCGTCCGAACGGCACGGTGTGAGGTTTGTTAAACCTAATAGCGCTACTAACTAATGACCCGCTCGCCATTGGCCTCGGCGATTAAGTCGATATAAATTGAGGGACTTCATGATAGAGTTTTGTCTAGCTAGTTTTAAGGTTGTTGTCCTACGCAAGGAGGACGAACGTACGTATTCTGCACCAGGAGAATTCGTAGGATTAATAATGGCATCCAATCTATGGAGTATGGCCGTACATATCCTACCCAAGGAGGATATGTAGATTTAGTTTTAATTCTATAACCCATTCCCAAACCACCGGGAATCCCATGCCTTAGAAAGTGTGTGAACTCACCTCGGTTTGCTCGGTTAGATTCTCAATATAGCTAACAGTCAAGGTCGGTCAATCACGTCCTAGTATGATTTACCAGTTAGTCATTTAGTGGCTTTCAAATAGAACACAAAGTTCCTACACGTATCTATCACACAACATGCATCATTTTAACGGTTTATGCCCAACCAAGTTTCCCATCCATTCCCCCACTCAAAATCAAACATACGATAATGCACATAACATATATAACATGTTAGATTATTCACAGATAGCATACTCGACATTTAGACACGCGAGTCACAACTTATGTCATTTCAGCATTTATATTCAAAACCGGCTGTTTTCGGACATTTTAATAAAATGGTTAAATTATTCCAAAAATTCCTAAATTTTTACAGGATGTCTTAAACGTTCCATATTTTATTGTGTAAAAATATCGGGGTCCAGTTCATTACCAATATTTTATAAAAATTCATATTCCGGACTGAACTCAGATTTATGTATTTCTGACCACAGTCCACGGAAAAATTTATTAAAAATTCCTCGAGTGTCCGATTTACGAAATTCCAGTGGGGTAATTACAAATGCATTGGTTGTCATCTACTGTACAAATTACATGGTCCGATTCATCACAAAACTCAGGTTATGACTGAAAGTATGACTCCCATTTATTGCTGTCAAAATTCAGCTTAAGTTGTTGTTACAAATTAATACTTTAAAAATAGTAAACGGAGTCCAAAAATTATGATTCTAGTGCCATTAGAACCGTATTTCATAATAACATATTTTAGATTCAAAATATCGGTTTTTCGTTGAGTTTATGGCCTGTTTACAGCCTGATGAAGTCGGCTGGAAATGTGATTCAGCATGTTCAATATAGTTTAAATGTTACTATATTGTATCAACACATGTCCGAACAACGGATTTATCAAGAGTTCGACGATCAATCATCATATATGTATTAACCAACCCTAAACCAACAACATACCCATGACAACATCAACTAATAGCATTTCATATAAAAGTAAACTTCATGTAACCTTTATGTTTATATTTTTAGTGTTCTTGCATTTTAGTTGTAAACATAAGCATCATTCTACAATGTTAGCCATAAAATAAGATGAACAAAGGTTAAACAAGAGCTTACTACTAGCTTATAGCTAGGGATGATTCTTAGTGAAGAAGATGATAAGAAATGATGATGCACAAGACTAAAACAAAGCTCCTTTGAAATCCCTTCAAGTTGCAACCTCCATGGATCAATTTTTGAAGCTATGAATGGACTTGTTAATGGAAGAAGATGAATGAAGAAGATGATGGGATGTGGTTTCGGTTGTGGTGGAGCCGAATGAGAGAGAGAGTAGAGTAATGTGAGGGTTGAGTGTTGTGAAAGATGATAGTAATCTAACACTCCATACTTATATCATATCTACTACATATTTTGGTTAGGAAATCAAGCAACCTCAAATAAATAAATGGAATTAAATCAAGTGAAGTAGGGTATGAAGATATGTGGGTCCACAAGGGACCAAAATCGGACAAGGGGGGGGGGGGGGGGGGGGTTAAGGTAAATATTTTCCAACTAAAATGTAACTAGTAGTTAAGTTGTAAGTATGGACCCTTATGTGTAGTGGATTGAATTTAAATGGGTGTTATGGCTAACGGGGACCATGACTAGCCCAAAAATAGTAAAATAATGTACTGGGCAAAAAATGTGGTGTCCCGGGTAATGTCCGGTTGTTCGGTCGGATACGGTTTCGTTAAGTTGTTTAATTGTTCCGTAAGGTGTCTTATACCTATATTTTGTAGCACAATTAATTCCTAACACATAGGAAAATATTCAGGACCATTTAGTCAAGTTTTCTGCATACTATTAGTATGCTAACACGCACATGTAAGTACAACACAGTAATCAGAGAGCAGTTAAATAATTTAGCACAATCATCAAGCACTTTAATTATTATTTATAAATTGTACGGATACATGGGATTACGAGGGTTGTCACAGCTTAGACTTTCGAACCCGACCCGTTTGGTCCATCTTTAGGATCCGACCAAGCAAGTTTAGTGACCATAGTTGTATAGGGAATAACCTTCCGAGGTTATACCTTATGGTCACTGTGACAACTCGAGTTTCCAAGATTCCATCTTCCCATTTAGTGCACGTTAATTTTTTTTTATATTATGTTGTTTGTTTACACGACTCGTTGTTTCACAACGCTTACATTTGTAATACGTTATATCGTATTTCGATTGATATTTTATACTTGGGATCCATAATATTTATTATATGTGAGTGTATGTTAATAAGGTTTTGTATTAATTAACATATGTTAAATAGATGGAACTCTTACTGAAAACAAGTACCCATGAAATCACCCAAGTGATGAAAACACTTTAGTGTTTTCGTCCAGCCATGTTTGGCGAAAACAGAGATGGGCTTTGGCCCATGGCCCAGTTTTGAGATATTATATATTTATTTGATCACAATCTTCTCCGATAAGTTTCCCACTTACCAAACCTTATCACTTTGTCTCTCTCTCTACCTCTGAAAACCCAACAAACAGAATTCTTCTTTTGAAGCCAAAACCCCTGTTTAATCTACGGTTAGTGATTTACATGTTAAGATGATATCTTATATTGACTGCTACTGTGAGATATTATAATCTTATGATCTGATTTTGATTGATGATTTAATGTTTAGATCATTGTTTTCTATGAATGGTGATTGTTAATCTTTGAGATAAAGTGATCGTAGATAGTCAGTTGATAAATGCATAACTAGATCTCCTGTTAAATGTTAAAAACTATGATGATTGTTGGATGTTAATCCTGATTATTTAGATGAGTAAGTATCTAAATGAATGTTTTAGCTTTTGTTGGATTGATTGTTCCTACAAATGATTAATCATGTAACTGTAATGAGATTATTAGTTGTTGGGTTTTTGTTACAGTAAGTGTTGTTGATGATGATGAATAGTAACGAAAACACCCCCCCACAAATGAAACTGGACGAAATCACAAATAGTGATTTCGGCCCACATGTTGTTTTCGGCCCAACTTAGATTTCGGCCCACTTAAGTGATTTCGGCATATAGTGATTTCGGCCCACATAAGGGATTTCGTCCATATAAGTGTTTTCGGCCCATGTATGATTTCGGCACACAAAAGGGATTTCGGCCAAACAAGGGATTTCGCCACTTTGATGATTTCATTCTATTGTTTGCTGTTAACTTGTTAAGTGTGTTAGTTAGCTAACTCTGTTTAGTGAGTAACTCTGTTAAGTAAATAACTCAGTTTAAATCACTCAGTCTATTACTTCTGTTAAGTATGTTAAGTGGATTAACTAGTTCAGGCATATTAAATCTGTTAACCTCAGTTAGTTAATAGTTCCGATTTATGTCAACTCTATTAACTATGTAACCCTGATATATGTATTAATCCAGCTAAACTGTTAACTCTGTTAAGTGTATGATTGTACAGTCATATTAGAATGAACTACAAAAGACCTTTATGTGTAACATGGATTGTTAAAGCATGATTAACTGTTGTGTGTTATATGATATTACTGTGACACTAGTTTCATGTGAAACATTGCGAACGTGAACTGATTGAGTATACGTGCACTATAGGACTTGACTGATTAATTGTGAGCACTTAACTTAGCATACCGAGCAAAACAAGGTGAGTTCACACTTCTACCAAGGCATGGGATTCCCGGGGTTGGGAATGGGTTGATTGATTATTTATGCTTAAGAGTTATCGGAATTACATACCATTGGCCTCGGGAGAGGAAGGTCAATGGTAGATACTACTAGACTAGTGATACATATACTTCTCTTCGCACACATGCCGGGATCGGCCGCGATACTAGAACAATCTTCGCAAACATGCCTGGAATGGCCGCGAACTATACTTTAATCTTCGCAAACATGCCTGGAGGGCCGCGATACAAATATACCTAGTCTAGAAAACATGGGAAACCCCCACTAAACTTCGCAAACATGCCTAGAGGGCCGCGATGCTATAACATACGATACATGATTACTAAACGAACATACGATTTACGATATGAACATTATAACTAAATACCCAACTGTGAACTCGCTCAACTAGTTGTTGACTCTCTGTTACATGCCTTGCAGGACCTTAGGTACTTTTGGAGCTTGCACGGGAGGCACGGTCGTTGTGGACATGGATCGTGAATGTGTTATTAAACATTATGACATTTTGTACTTAAACTTATGTTGGGTCTTACATTATTGCTTCCGCTACACACTTGTTTTATGTTTGGTTTGAAAACAACCTATCGTATTGATGAATGACTTTTACTATTTACTTATGTTCAATATGATTGGTGGCTTGATCCTGGTCATGTCACGCCTCCAAGCGGTGGTACTCCGCGAGTGGATTTTGGGGGTGTGACAGATTGGTATCAGAGCCATTGGTTATAGAGAACTCGGTTTTAATAAGGGGAAAACGTTTTTATTAAAGCCAGACTATAACCGAAACAGTGCTCAACGATCCACAACGACGCCTCGCTCCACGTGCAAGACTCAACATCCTAGGTAATATGGTACATGTTTTGTTGCCTACTTGCTAAAATTGCATAGAACTTTGCTCCGGGTATGCTTAGGTTAACTTAACACTATTACATGAGAACACTTGTGTGCTTACTCTCTTCTGTCATCGCACTATTCGTGAACCTCCCTCACTTATGTTATCTTTGCTATGAAGATCATGTCTGGACGTATCAACATGACGCAAGCCCAATTGACGGCTCTCATTAACGAGCGAGTTACTGCGGCACTTGCAGCCGCACAAGCAGGAGGTCAGCACGCTCAGCCACCTGTTTGCACCTTCAAAACTTTCATGGACTGTCGTCCTACTACTTTTAGTGGCACGGAAGGAGCGGTTGGACTCCTCCATTGGTTTGAAAAGCTCGAGTCCGTATTTGAAATGTGTGAATGCCCTGAGGCTCGCAGGGTGAAGTACGCCACTGGTACTCTAGAAGGCATTGCGCTGACTTGGTGGAATGCGCAAGTTCAGATGCTAGGGTTGGCTGTTGCTAACGCCACACCCTGGAATGATTTCAAGGAGTTGATCAAAGAGGAATACTGTAGCCGTGATGATATTCATAAGCTGGAGGTAGAGTTTTACCACTTGAAAATGACGGGGTCAGAAATTGAAGCGTACACCAGAAGATCGAATGAGTTGGCTATTCTGTGTCCTACTATGGTGGACCCTCCCATTAAGCGTATTGAACTGTATCTCAATGGTCTGGTGCCGGAAATTCAAAGTCACGTAACCTCAGCGAATCTTGGCACCATTCAGCAGATTGTCAAGTTAGCTCATCGCCTCACCGATCAGGCAGTCGAACAGAACAGGCTGCCTAAACGTATCAGCGCTACTACTACCGCTACCACTCCAGCTACTCCTGCTAATCCCAGTGACAACAAGCGGAAATGGGAAGGGGATTCCAGCAGGGGTTCAGCTACTGTACAGTCTCAAGCATAGCAGCAGCGCAAGACTAGTGATTACCAGAGTCCGAGTCAGCAATCGTCTGGTGGTCAGGGGCAGAGTGG
>JARYGA010004979.1:0-21179 GCA_030545235.1 Helianthus tuberosus
TATTATTCTAAAAATGAGTCCAAATTATGTAAGTCAAGTCCTTATATGGTCTGAAATAGGCACCTAGGAAATGGAATAAAAAGTTAATGTCACACCCCAACCAATGGCGGAAACATCAGAGTGAGACGAAATAGATTGGTCATTAATCATAACACTAAACTGTGACAAGTATTTAATAATAAATTTCATTTTATTGTTGAAAGAATCAATTACATTGTTTGAAATCAAATACAACAAATTGAAACAAATTGAATTACATTACAACATGTATTTAAAGTTTAAAATGCGTTTCTAGGCATCCTAGTAAGTTCCGTGCATCATCATCATCATAATCCTGCAACATGTTTAAAAGTATAGTTAAATACAAAAGTATTGGCGAGTATACAAGTTTTGGAATACTAGCATATAAGTATAAAAAGGTTATCTCAAATCTAACATGGCAATTCATATACAAAGTTGAAGCTAGCATGCATAACTATAGGCCAAACCCGAGTGTCCACAAGAATAATGTGCATCCCTCGACACCAAAGTGAACGAGACCGTAAAGTATAATGTGCATCTCTCGACACCGAAGTAATCGAGACTGTAAAGTATGTTGACTTAAAAATACCCCGTCGGGTGGTATGCTACTCCTATAGCGCTATAATTGTTAAGGTGGGCTAGCTAAGTTAATGATAAATAGAGTGCATGAAAGTATTCTAGCATAATCAACCTAAGCATAACAAATAGCATGTTTGGCGGATTGAGTGATTGAATATATCTGATTATGTGTATCGTGAATTTTTTATAGTTGAAACATGTTACACCCAAAAGTGCATTAAAGCGTAAAAAGGGTCAAGTATACTCACGGTTTGCGAAGAAATTTCCACTTAGTGAGTTTGACGAGTCTTGAGTTGTTGGAACACTGAAGTTACCAATTTTGGTTCTTGAACTTTTTGCCCAAAGTTGAAAATCTTAGAAATTGAGAGAGTTTGGAAGTAATTTGCATGTGGTGCAAGTGTTTGGAAGGTGTTAGAGTTGGTATTTATAAGAGGGTTATGTGGTTGAGGTTTAAATGAAGGTGGTTGGAAGTTAGGAGGGGTATTAATGAGTTGGTTGGAGGTTAGAAGGTGGGTTTGGGGTATTACATGAGTTGGTTGGAGGTTAGGACATTAAAGAAAGTGGATGGGGAGATGAAAATTTTCATTTTTAGGCCTTGCACTTGTATTGTTGGTTATTTTATGCTATAAAAGTGTATGCAGGTATATTATAAGTTTGATACATGTATGAATGTGATTCCGAGAAAATATAATCTCGATGTATGTCTCGGTTTTAAATTAAAACGTGTATTTCGCGACTGATTACATATTATGCATGTATGATTAAACAAGGTTGATATAAAAATACGATCTCTATTATGATCAAAGTCTTGAGATTACAAGGATTGAAATGAAGTAAGAATACAAGTTTCTAAAAATAAAAATGTGAATACAACTTTCTAAATATGGAAAGTACAGAAAATGCTGAGCGTTATAGTTAACTAGTGTGTTAACTAAAGTTGGTTTTGTGCAGAGTAAATGTGGTCATTCTTTGTTCATTAAGTCTAAAAATGGTGTGTTTGTTGTGTTGTTACTATATGTTAATGATATAGTTGTCTGGAAATAATCTATCTGAAATTGAAAAGGTAAAAGAAATTCTTAGTAACAACTTTCAAATAAAAGATTTAGGTAAGTTGAAATATTTTTTAAGAATTGAGGTTTTATATGATAAGTCTGGTATTTGTATGAATCAAAGAAAGTACTGTTTGGAGTTGTTCAGTGAATTTGGTTATTTAGGCTGCAAGCGAGTCAATACTACAATTGAACAAAGTTATGTTATTACATCAAAGATAAGTAAAAACCATCAATTTAAAAAAAATATATAACTGGCTTTCAAAAGTTGGTTGGGAAACTAATTTATCTGTCTTTAACTAGACTTGTTATCAGTTATGTTGTGTAGTTCTTAAGTCCGTACATGTACAGTCCCACTGATATTCATTTGCAAATTGCTCTAAGGCTGCTTAGAAATCTTAAACAAAGTCCAGGAAAGGGACTGCTGTTTAGGAAAAGTGAAAATTTTGAATTAGTTGAGTTTGTTGATTCCGACTGGGCAAAATGTTTGTCCACAAGAAAATCTGCTACTGGTTTTTGTATTTTCTTGGGTGGTTCACTTGTTTCTTGGAAAAACAAGAAACAAAGTATTGTTTCTAGGTCTACAGGTGAGGCTGAGTATAGAGGAATGTGCTCAGCCACTTGTGAGTTAGTGTGGTTGTTAAATTTATTAAGAGAAGTTGGAGTTAAGTGTGAGTTACTTGTTAAGTTGCATTGTGATAGTAAGACACTATATCTAGAGCAGCCAACCATGTCTTTCATGAAAGAACAAAGCACTTTGAAGTTGTTTTGCATTTTCTAAGAGAAACACTGGCTGTAGGTATAGTTGAAACTGTAGGAACTAGGTTCACTTTTTATTAAAATATATTACAAAATAAATAATAAATAATAACGAGACTCTCGTTATTTGTGGGAAATTCGATTAGTACAATACCGGTAACAAAACCTAAATAAACGAATATAAAATATAACTAAATTGTACCAATCTTGATTCAAAGCCAATGTCTTTGAAAACTTCAACCGCATCTACGAGATCGAAACTACGCTGCAAGACAAGCAAAATTGTTGACGGTTTTTGGTTGAGGCACGTGTTCAACACGCTTCCCTTAAAACAGATTCCGCGCCTCCTCTCAGACGGTCTGTCTCCCAGGGTACAACAACCAGAACAGTATGTGTACTGCCGGAGATGGCACTCACGCCCGAGATTACACCGGGTATAATTTGGTGTACATATAATTAGGAAATATGAAGTCGAAGAAAAAGACAATTTAGAGAATACTCTTCTCTAAATTTCTATGGAACAAAATTCTTTTATGTGTGTGTATTACTCATCTTTTCGAATAATATCTAGAATGAATCATCATCCTCTTCTTATACTCACACACATAAAGAAGCCATTAAACCCCATTATTATTGTCATGAAATAGACAATTAATCAAGATCATTAATCTTGTAATAAATGGGTTTAAATCTCTACATAAATGGACTTTAGTGGTTTGGTCAAAAACTGTCATTTCTCTTAATGACTAGAATTAAATGAGTTGAAATAGCTAGTTTGACCAAGTCCAACCAGCTGTTTTGTTTCCGCTGCAAACCTGCGAGCGCTTGAACTGGCCTGCCAGTCCTCGCGCCACGCCATATGGAGTCGCTCGCCACACAGATGCATCTGCGCATACCAGGACGCCACCTGGTCATGCGCCATCTATACTCGCGCGCCACATGGATGCCACTACACATACCAGGACGCCACCTGGTCATGCGCCATCCAAACTCGTGCGCCACTTGCAGTCTTCGTCATAGCCTATGACGTGCACCATGCGCCTAAGGAGCTTACGCCGCATCGACATGAGCCATGCCATGACATCCGCCTACGCCACCCAAGGATGCGCCATAAGCGGACCCCCCATGTATCTGACCACGCACTCATGGGCAAAAATACAAAGGCGGTGTGCGAAGTTCAAAGCGCACTGCGCACCACATTAGGCTTATAGCCCACGTCACGCGCGCATGTGTGCAGGTGTGATGAACCCTTTGGGTCCCCACTAGTGTTTGCCTTTCAAGGAGTGCTCCTCCTTATATACCACTTTAAGTTTTGTCATCCCACCTATGTGGGACAAGTTGACATAACTATCCATTTTATTCATCTTTGTTTGTTCCAAACATACAACTTCAAACTTCGATATCTCATTCATCTTAGCTCTATTTGGACATAGTTTGAACACAAACCGTAAATAATTATGTATACAACACATATATAAATATTGTTGATGTCCTAAATATTTAGTGAAAAACTCATTTTCACTAAAATTTCCAACAATCCCCCACATGAATGGAGATCGATTAAAACACACAAAATTCCCCGATGAAAACTCGACAGTCGAGTATTGCAGGATAGGTAGGTTTTGCCTTTGAACCTTCCTTTGTGAAGCATAATTAGTCTACTAGGGTTTTGTAGACGTGATGTCCTTGAACAACCCCCCATTTGTGTAAACGACAATATACATTCACATAATACTTTCCCTAGCCGGGCCATCCCCTCACTATCGTGTCCTATAATGGTCATGGAGCAGTTTCCTGGTTCTGCGGGAGCTCTAGGAATTATGCCCTAATTCCATTCGAAGCGACCACACTTCTCTCCAACATAGGTGATTTCCCTTTAAATCATTAAAGCATTATGGTTTACTATGATTTACACAAATCATAAAACCACATATTATGCTTAACCTCACAACAATGTCACTGAATATTATAGGAATGGACTAGGACGTATTAAAACACCCTTTTATAGTTTTAGGGGGATATATCAACATATACACTAGCTTATATATAAACATATATATTAGCTATGCCCCCACAGTGACTACCACTCGGTTCATGATTAAGTTGGCCTATTGAACCTAGATCTTGGGATCTCCAGTCAACTAGGTTAGGTTTCCCTCATGTCCCTTTTTCCATGGCTTTAGTCCCATTCCACAACCTGATCTCTTATCAACCCACTGGTTGTTGGATCCAAAATTATCTTTGACTTCGCTAAGTCACCAACGACAATTGAGATCAGTTGTTCTAACGTGTCTTGACTCGCTAGTCACCTTTGCCTTTTACTCGATTCATAAGACTTATAACTTGTGATCTCAACCTGGATCCAGTTATGTACCTTGTCTTTAGAATGACATGAAACTCAATTCATGGCTAGACACGTTTTCACCATGCCTTTGGTGTGTCATAACTGACATCTTACTAGATTTTGAATCTAACCAATTGGCATTCGAGTCCAATCTACTCGATTGACTCCATATAACCATTGTGTACTCCACTTGGTCATGCGTTTGCAATATATGCAAGTCACCCCCTCATTTAAGTGTAATTGGATAACATCCAAATGGGGTGATGAAAGGTTCTCCCTTTCATTTCGAGTTTGAGAAAACTTCTCAACTACCATTTCCACATTCAAATGCAAGTCACCCCCACATTTAAGTGTAATTGGAAAACGTCCAAATGGGGTGATGAAAGGTTCTCCCTTTCATTTCGAGTTTGAGAAAACTTCTCAACTACCATTTCTTCATACCCTAAAGGGTTTGTTTCTTAAATGGTTCCTCCCCCACATTGCTTGCATTTTAATGAAGTTATATTTATAGTTCTGTTTAGCACAAAATTCATTCTTGTGTCATCACATATATTGAATGTTTAACGTTAATTTAATCTCCGTCGAGCATATAAATTAACAAGTATTAGTCTAGCATGCTTTAGACCACAATACTCTAGCATGTGAACAGAAGATGCATCATTCTGATTCTTCACAGCCTTAAGAGATAACACACTATCTCTTTCGAACATTCGTTTCTTAGTTTAGACACAATTATGAAATTTTATTTCACCATTCCAAAACCATCGGTTTTTAGGAAGGCCTCAAAACCATAGTTAACTCCATCCATTAGGATCATAAGTCGTTTGCCTTTTTATCTCCAAGGCTTCATCATTGACTTCCTAAAGACTTAAACATAAGTCTTAATCCAAATCACTTTGATGAAAAATCTTTGTATAAAATCACTTGAGTCTTGAGATATAGCCAATTAGATTGACTCTCAACAACAAAGCATTCGCGTATGCCTATAGTGATATATACATTTAAGTTGTTGTTTCATTAATACCACGTATTGGGATTCTCTCCCAAATTGAGGACCAAGCCTCCACATAGTTTAAACAACATTGATGGTGGTAGAAGCATCTACAAGCCCATAACTATTTTAAATTTCCGTTAATAAATTTGCTAAATTTTTTAAAATCATTTACAATAATAACATATATTTCTTTCATATGTTATATTCTTTGAAAACTTACATGTGCATTTCCATGTTGATGCTCTCAACATTAGATGACATATCTTGTTTTCGTGCATTTCATCTCAAACCTATGCACCACGTTTCTCACGAACTCGTTATACGTTTGATGTTTGATTTGTGACTTATTACATAAGTCATGATCACAACCCGCTCGTTGTGTCCGTGTAAATTAATTTGTACACTTTGTATCAAAATGTGTATCCTTTTGACAACTTAACAGTAGTCAAAATAACGGATACACCAATGATATCTAAACATCAAATCCCAAAGTGTTATTATTTTCAACACACTTTAGAACGAAATAAACGCAATTACATCGTTCTGTCATGTTTTGAGGTACTCCCTCAATGGAACACGTATAACTTGTTTCGTCTTGAAACTCTAAACTTGAATAATCACAAGTTGTCCAAAAATATAAAGTTGTTTACAATTAACTACTCGCAAGTAGTTGAGCAACTTATTATATTTATAACAACATCGAGTTGTTTTTCCCCAAATAGTCTATCCGAGACTATTGTATGGTTGAAGACGTTATACTTCTCGTGGAAGTATCGAATCACTTATACTTCGCAAAGACATGTTTTATTCGTTCAAAACATTTCTCGTTTTCGCAAGTGTTTTAATATTAAACTATATATTTACGTTTTGATTACAAACCAAGACAATAAACGTTATAATAGTTTAATAAATAAAACAATTTCAAACTCGCTCGTTTGAAAATAAAACGAATACACATCGTTTTAATAAATGATTTATCATATTCAAACCATTTCTAACCGGTGTTAGATAATAACGATTATCAATCGTTAAAAGGAGTGGTTTGTATGATAACAAATTCTAATATGCTAATTAGAATTTAAATGTTGAACAAACATTCAAAATATTCGGTTTTTGTAAAGTAAACCGCTTCTAACGCGCTCGTTAGAAATAAAACGAATACAATTATTCACTTTTGGTTTAAATGACGTTTTCTAACACACTCGTTAGAAATAAAATAAACCTTTTCTAACACGCTCGTTAGAAAATATATATAGACGATTACAAATCATCTTAAATAGTTTATCATAGTTAACCTGGTTCTAACCCGCTCGTTAGAAATTAACGATTGCAAATCTTTAAATTAGTTGGTTATAAGATAAACTAATTCTAATACGCCCATTAGAAAATTAGACGATTATTTATTGCCAAAAGCCGGTTTTGGTTTATATAAAATAAACGTTTTCTAACCCGCTTGTTAGAAATAAACAATTGACAAAGTCGTTAAATCATTTCTAACACGCTCGTTAGAAAATAAACAACTATCAAACTCTTTAAATCGTTTCTAACACGCTCGTTAGAAATAATCGATTACAAAATTTGTTTCGAAGTTTATAAAAAAGATATAAACTATTTCTAATACGCTCATTAGAAATAAACAAATAAAATCGTTTAAACATAAGTGGAAAAAATCCGTTTCTAACTCGCTCGTTAGAAATTTAATAGTTTAGACGAAACTGTTACAAGGTTTATTATCCAAAATAATTGTCGCCAACACGCTCGTCGGTAATTATTTGAATTAATAATATTTTCTAACATGCTGGTTAGAAAATCTAAACGTATATTTTCTAGCAAGCTCGTTAGAAAATCTAATCGTCTTTTAACAAGTTAGTTTTACATAATCATTGTATCTAACACGCTCATTAGATATAAAAGATGATATTAAAACTTATTATTCTATAAAATTCTAACACGCTCGTTAGAGATATAAAAAGTTTCAACAATGTTTCTAACACGCTCGTTAGAAGATATTAAAACTAGTTATTTTATAAAATAATTATTTTCTAATATGCTAATTAGAAAATAAATATATATCAAGACTTTTAAAACCATCATTAATATATCAATTATGGTTACTAAAAGCTTATTAAAAATATATATAAACGTTACAAACCCTATTCTAAGGGGTTACAAAATAGAGTTTTCTAATACGCTCATTAGAAAATTTAGTATTTCAAAACATATTGAAATACATTTTATTTTGTATATGGTTCGGTTTATCTAAACACGAACACAAGCCATGAAACTCCAAAACTTGAATCAAAACAGTCGTTTTGCAACCCGGTATTCAGATTAAAGATTGTACTCCAATCATAAAATTAATCCGACTCATTATACTAAATAAATATTTCCCAAAAAATATTTTCAAGATTTTAACAAAAATCTCATTAAATATTTTAACTTTCGTGAACCTAAATCCTCGTAGAGAAGGGATTTAAGATTGTAGCAACAATCTTCACGAAAGTCTGTTTTAAGATTGTAGGAACTAGGTTCACTTTTTATTAAAATATATTACAAAATAAATAATAAATAATAACGAGACTCTCGTTATTTTTGGGAAATTCGATTAGTACAATACCGGTAACAAAACCTAAATAAACGAATATAAAATACAACTAAATTGTACCAATCTTGATTCAAAGCCAATGTCTTTGAAAACTTCAACCGCATCTACGAGATCGAAACTACGCTGCAAGACAAGCAAAATTGTTGACGGCTTTTGGTTGAGGCACGTGTTCAATACGCTTCCCTTAAAACAGATTCCGCGCCTCCTCTTAGACGGTCTGTCTCCCAGGGTACAACAACCGGAACAGTATGTGTACTGCCGGAGATGGCACTCACTCCCGAGATTACACCGGGTATAATTTGGTGTACATATAATTAGGAAATATGAAGTCGAAGAAAAAGACAATTTAGAGAATACTCTTCTCTAAATTTCTATGGAACAAAATTCTTTTATGTGTGTGTATTACTCATCTTTTCGAATAATATCTA
Organism: Helianthus tuberosus; assembly: GCA_030545235.1. Classification (NCBI taxonomy): domain Eukaryota; kingdom Viridiplantae; phylum Streptophyta; class Magnoliopsida; order Asterales; family Asteraceae; genus Helianthus; species Helianthus tuberosus. The sequence goes on from JARYGA010004979.1 coordinate 8,780, forward strand.
GAATGAATCATCATCCTCTTCTTATACTCACACACATAAAGAAGCCATTAAACCTCATTATTATTGTCATGAAATAGACAATTAATCAAGATCATTAATCTTGTAATAAATGGGTTTAAATCTCTACGTAAATGGACTTTAGTGGTTTGGTCAAAAACTGTCATTTCTCTTAATGACTAGAATTAAACGAGTTGAAACAGCTAGTTTGACCAAGTCCAACCAGCTGTTTTGTTTCCGCTGCAAACCTGCGAGCGCTTGAACTGGCCTGCTAGTCCTCGCGCCACGCCATATGGAGTCGCTCGCCACACAGATGCATCTGCGCATACCAGGACGCCACCTGGTCATGCGCCATCTATACTCGCGCGCCACATGGATGCCACTACACATACCAGGACGCCACCTGGTCATGCGCCATCCAAACTCGTGCGCCACTTGCAGTCTTCGTCATAGCCTATGACGTGCACCATGCGCCTAAGGAGCTTACGCCGCATCGACATGAGCCATGCCATGACATCCGCCTACGCCACCCAAGGATGCGCCATAAGCGGACCCGCCATGTATCTGACCACGCGCTCATGGGCAAAAATACAAAGGCGGTGTGCGAAGTTCAAAGCGCACCACATTGGGCTTATAGCCCACGTCAAGCGCGCATGTGTGCATGTGTGATGAACCCTTTGGGTCCCCACTAGTGTTTGCCTTTCAAGGAGTGCTCCTCCTTATATACCACTTTAAGTTTTGTCATCCCACCTATGTGGGACAAGTTGACATAACTAATCCATTTTATTCATCTTTGTTTGTTCCAAACATACAACTTCAAGCTTCGATATCTCATTCATCTTAGCTCTATTTGGACATAGTTTGAACACAAACCATAAATAATTATTTATACAACACATATATAAATATTATTGATGTCCTAAATATTTAGTGAAAAACTCATTTTCACTAAAATTTCCAACAGAAACTATAAAAGTTGACTCAGAAAGTCAACCCGTCGATGGTTTTACAGAAGGCCTAAATGTTTCTCAACATGATTTGTTTTGTGACAAGTTGGGTCTTGTAAATTGCTTTTCACATATGAATGAAGGGGGAATGTTAGAAAAGTGAATTATTATATCATTCATATGTTGTTACATATTGTTATAAGTTTGTTTTGTTTGTTTTAAGTGTGTTTATAACAGGTTGTCTACATTAGGGGCTTAAGTGAAATATTAAAGGTTGCCGGTGCACTTTACTAGAAGTGCTGGGGTGAAAGTGTAAAGTGGCTATGATGCTGGTATATAACAAGAATTAGGGTTTTAAGATCAAATCTTATCACACTTGTTCTCCCTGTATCATATTGTAGATCTGTTAGGGTTTGTTCATCTTGTTCATCTCGAGTGTGAGATCATCTTGTATTTCCGTATCCTTTGTTGGTTTGTATTGTTATAGATCAACTGATAATCTATACTAGTTGGCTATTTTTTGGTTTGGGTTAATAATAAATTTTTGCCACTATATTATGTGTTATCGCTTATTTGTTGTTGATATCCTAGTTTTCTACAGAACCATTTGATTTCGTAAATAATTAGATGCCTATTTCTTATAAACAAGCCAATTAACTAGTGTTTGAAATTGAAACTGGAACTTTTATCTCATAGCCCCATAACACACAATAAACACATATATTAACCCTGTAACCTATTGATACGGATTAGAATCATTGCAAGGTAAGAGATTTGTCTCATATCATTTGTATGTGCAATAAATATGAGGTTTGTAGTCCAAACAGGTCATCCATTGAACTAATCTTCTAGATTGAATTCTTTTTTTTTTTTTACTGTGACATTTATTGATTTCTCGTGTATGAGGTTCATCATATTGGGTTATTAACAAAATACAATTAGCATGTCCATAAAGATTATTTTTTATCTATTATTTAAGCGGTCTACAATTAACATGTCCATAAGGATTATTTTTTATTTGTTATTTAAGTGGTCTAAATACTATATACCTGTTTAAAAAATGTATATGTATATAAATAAATAAATGAACTCGTAGTTTAATAGGTTACAAACCTATATGCTATATTTGACTATTAGGCCGGAGGGTGTGGGGGCGTCATCGCAGCCACCTCACCTCTCATAGGGCTTGGAGGGCGCCACCATCCACACCACCGTCTTCAAGGAGGGGCGCCATTGAAGGGGGGCTTCACCATGGTAACGAGGAAGAAGCATGTGTTCAGGTGGGGCCCACCTGATTTCATCCAATCAATATTTTTTTTTTATTTAATATGGGGCTTTATCTCACACCCTGTAAGTTAATGGATGGCGTCATAAAGCTCTCTGGCTGACGTGGATCCTATATAACGCTCACGTGTTCTGATAAAACTCCTAAGAGCTCCATCCCACACCCAATATCCTTAGAATTTAGATATTTGCCGTGGAGGATAATGCTTTGACTTAATAGGTTACAAACCTAAATGCTATATTTGACAATTAGAATTTAGATATTTGCCGTGGAGGATAGTGCTTTGACTAAACTGATGTAGTCAACCCTGGCTGAATATAAAATTTAAACTAGATAACTACTAGGAAATCCCAACGAGTCGAACTTGTAAACTCTTTTCGTATATTTTATGACTAGTCTAAGTACCCGTGTAATACACGGGTGGCTAAACAACAAAAAATTTATACTTTAATACGTAAATACTTTATTACAGGTACGTTCGAATATTAAGATAAATTATAGAAAGTACGTGAAATAACGAAAATACTTGATAAACATAAAAATTTCAAAAGTTATTGAAGATCTCTTTATATACAACATTCATTGTTTTATTTGTAGGTTTGCCTTCGTTGTCAAGTATTAGTAGCTTGATTCCATCTCGTCTTGTAACCCTCGATAAAGCTACGTACAATTGACCATGTGTGAAAACTGGTTATCTCAAGTACAAACCAACCTTAGATAGCAACTGGCCCTGGGTTTTGTTGATCGTCATCGCAAAATATAAGATGTTACCCAAAACCCGAGAAACAAAGCAGATATATTTTAATAATCGTAACCTAACCTGCCAGTTCCACATAATTATCCTCAGTTGACTTCAAATGTAACATGTTACTTGTGCTATATATACAGCAAGTAAAAAAAGATATGGTATTTATAATACACTGTTAACAATATATTTATAGACAATATGTTTAACAAAAGTTTCGAAACAAAGATTATTTCAATATCGCCGGTTGGTGCTTTTTCATATGACGCCATATTCCAGTAACACGCACAATCGCTAGACTCTTAAGACTCAGGGTTTCGACTTTTACCGACATAACGGAAGTAGAAAGGCATTACTACTTTATGGCAGGTGATCGTATCTGATAAAATAATAAAGACCTTGACTTCTGGTCTCCTCAATATACAATCAAATACATTTAAGATGACATTCAACTTTTAATCCATTTAACCTGTATTTATTTGAGCTTAACCTATTTCACCTATTATAGATAGAACACAACCCATTTATATGTGAACGAATCATAATGACTACTTCATAATTGGAGTAATAGGAAGCTGTTGACTAATAGTACTAATATTTAATATTTAAGACAATATATTTAAAGTACAAAACACATATTTTAGTAATTTATAACTCTAAAAGCGGCTGTGACTGTTCCCCAGCAACCCTTCCTCACACAATCCATTTTCATGCTCACATGAATATTTTTCTACCAGATCTTGACGCAATATTAATCTGTTATGATCTACCGGCAATTGAGATGAACTTTGTAATAAAAGAACTTTTCAATATAAACGTATAAAAATTATACTAAACTAAAAAATTATAGATAAATGAGTACATGGTAGATGCATATTAATCGCCAATTGTGTCCAAACATGGTATGACGACAAAAAACTTTTAACATCAGAACATAAAAACTATACCAATTTTGCCACAATACTTCCCTAGACTTCGTATTGTGATGATACCAATCAAAGGGAGCCTCCTTAATTTCATCCACCATTTTGAAGAATGAAGTACCCATTCCTTTGAATACTTTGTCATTCCGACACTCCCATAATCTCCAAACTGTTAAATAGAAAACATCAAGAACTATTTGTTTTCTTTGTGCGGACATACCAATCTAATGTACACTAAGAGTCACATCCTTAATGGATTCATAGCTATTGCACGTGGGCATTTTTACCCACGCTCAAATCTGCTGCCATACGGACTGTCGCGATGCAATGAATAAGAATGTGGTTAGCCAAGTCTAGTAAAGAACCACATAACTAACAGGACATGGATAGAAAAGTCATACCTCTTGCCGCCATCGCATCCAAAGTAGGAATTATCCCATTATTAGCTCGCCACACGAATTAGTTGACTTTGGGGTAGCTATCTTGTTCCAGCGGTATACCTGGGCCCGACTAATTTATCTCTAGCTCCCTATCTAACTGTTCCTTCACTTGCTTTATAGAGAATATTCAAAGTAAATTGTATTATATATCCGTGTTTACATATAACTTTGAAATAAAATAAACGTTCCGTTACTTATTTTTTTTTTTTGAACGGCAAATTTGAATCACTGACGGACTACTGGAGTATCATCGTGCCACCAGCGGAACCACCCGATCATATCCATCTCCACTAGGCATAATGCCTATACACCAATTCAGGAGGAAACCCAATAAATATGGGAAAACCCCCCTTGTGGGAATCGAACCCAGGACCTATTGGTCCCAAAGCTTTATCCCACCCCCAAGATGCCACTAGGTTACTTATTACTTATGTGAAGTTTAAATTACAATGAACTGAAAAAAAGAAATACGAAAAAAGCACAAGTCGTTACACTTTCATTTTAAAACCGTGAAAACATCTAAACCGGTCATCGGTATAGTTTCACTCGATCGGTTTTTTTCTTAACTTTCGATTGGTCGATTTCAAAAACCTTCAAATCATAGAAAACGGTTTTGTTTACGGTTTATACCACAAACAAACCATAAAAAACCAAACCAAACTATATGATTTGATTATATATATTTTTTTTAAATATTTTGTATCGTACATATATTATTGATTTAATTAAGATTAAAATTGTCATAACCGTAAAGTAAAGTCAAAATCCTAAGCCCAATCTCACATGTCACATTTTTCAAATCTTGTCAGATTCTTCGCACTTTTATGTTCTAAATTTTTCACTCCTAAAATACTTAATTAGACATAACAAATTTAAAGTTATTTTGTACCATCAGTGTATCGATATTGGCATCTGTGTGGCATATATATTCACCTCAACGTGCCTACATTCTCATATAGTGTTTGCTTTTCAACGGGTTGTTTTCTAAGTAACCGCTCTAAGAGTACAACTCCAAATGCGTATATGTCACTTCCCTTGAAACAAAAACATCAGTTTCAAAATTTAATTAGTAAAAGAAATAATGATTTCATTACTTGTACCTTTAACATATAAGATAAATATATCCTAAAACCAGAGGATTCTTATGATTTAACGTTTTGCTGACTATGGTTGTGTATAAAGTATAAACAGGACCCACAAAATATAATAAAATTCTTGTTTTTAGTTTACATTTCAAACCTAATATAAGACATTTCTTATTTTTTATTATAAATTTTAAACCTAATACACATATAGGGTTGTTTATGTGGTTATCGCAGTTCTCTACTTCAAATCAGTTTTGTATAAAAGTAGTTCAAGATTTGGTGGTCATACCGTCTAAAAGATGCCCCAGAGCTACGTAAGCCAATATCCTAGAAAGTTTAATGTGTTTATTTGCACCATCCATGACAGCAAGACCGAAATCCGAAAGCTTTAGAAAAAAAAACATTAATATTAGTTAATAATTATAAAAACATAAAAAATGTATTATACGTACACCCTGTTTCTATAAGCCCGTAACTAATATATAGGCATTGTACCTTGAATTCAGAAGGATATTAGATCATTTCAGATCTCTGTGAATCACGGTTGGTTTGCAATGCTCGCGTAAATATTCGAATCCTCTAATTAAAAACACACAAAAAAGTTGAAATAGAATGGAACTAATGATAATACCTTATTTTATGTTTTAGGATACACGGCAAGAAAATGCTCTGAACCTGTGCCTGAAACCGCACCTTGAGCGCAACACATATGATATGCTGGCTGCGCTTCAACGCCTAGGGGCGTGTCTTTGACAACATAGCTTGAAATATTATAAAACATGGGTTATATAAGTTGCAAGTGCAGGCAAGATTGGAGAGAAAACTATTATAGAGAAATGGCTATAAAACATGGCTATAGAACAGTGGATGAAAGAAACCGTTAAATATATATTTTAAATCATAATACTTATACTTACTATTTAAAAATAACTACAGTTCAAAGGTCGCCGCATAATCACATAACTACATCCTACAAAAACCAAGAAAGAGGCAAATTTAAGTCATGGGTTGGTCTAAAATCCATATCAAACTTCTTATCGACTATCCAACTTATCAGTTGTGTATGATTAGAAGAGACAAATTCAACCTAAATTAGTTATATTTATCCCAAAAGAGTCGAATGGTCAAGCTTCAAGAAATAGATAAAATGTAAACTGGTCAGATGAGTTGAGCAGGTTGAATATCATCCATATTCCAGAAGTGTATATAGAGTACAATAATTATTTTATTAGACTCTTACTATGATATATTGGTTTTTATAATCATATCTAGCACATCAATAATTTTATATATTTCAAGAAACAAAAGTGATTGCAAGTTCAACTCAAAGCAACCATTTTGACTGGCATTAAAATCCCACATTTTTACCCAAACTCAAATAAACCTAAGATACTAAACTTGCAGCCATTTTGACCCGCATTAAAAAGACTTCATCAATCGTGTGACCCATGAACATACCGATTAACCCAACAATAGATTTAAAGCAGGTTAAAATGGGTCGCCTTGCATTGACATACCAACATTTTAAGTCACTCTTTTCTTAATTTCATAAATATTTTATATGTTCCTCCCCTGGGTGAGTTAATCTTTTCCACGAACCATATATTATACATCTTAGCAATATTTAATTAGAAATATGCTTCATCGGTAAGAATGCTCTAAAAGTATTTTTTACAGAAAAGTGAGTTGATCTCATAATACAAATAAACGATCAAATCTCATATTAATAAATAAACGTCTAATAACAGTTTAGTAAAATACATGTTCAACACTTGTTAACACAATTAATCCGTTATTTCAGCAAATGGCACAACTCAACGACAAAAAAAAATACTTTAACAGAACAAACAAACCTGATGACAAACGACGGGACCATTGGAGCTAATCTTAGCGCTTCCACAAGGACTATGCTTGAGATCAAGGATAATCTATTTAGCAAAAAACAACCCAACTTAACTTGAAGATATGGATTAACTGTTACGATACAAAGAAAAAATAGAAACACGTGCGCGGTTCTGGCGGTGTGGTTGCACCTTGAATTCGACTCAAGCGAAAATTGCATCCACTCGTCTTAGTAACACGATTGATGACCTAGCACACACACACAAACACATCTCCCTGCAAATTGAAACCAATAGTAAAGTTGGAATGATAAGTGGATGTTAAAACTTGAAAGCAAGACGTACGATTTTGAAAAGCTATAGAGACTCGTGGCGACTCCAGCAGTTGCAGCCCATCCAAGGTGTATCGCGTAGAACCCGATTCCTTTGTCACCATACTTTTGAGCCAATTTTTCTGTCAGTGCTACCTACAACAACATAAACATGTTCAACATGTAAACAATCCCTTTTAAACCATGAACCATTGACACTTGAGCTAAAATCATCCTAGTCAACAATTCAGATATACTATTCCAGTCAATAATATTATTTTTGTACTCATAATTAAAGCATTAACTAATTACAACTGAAAAAAGTGTCTATGGGTCAACCCGAACCATTTTGACCAGTCACACAGCCTTTCCACCCCGTCCATCTTGCCACCTTTATTTGACACTTTCCACATTTTTGTTTTTTACTTTCTTATATTTTTCATGAAAGGAATATTAATATCACCGATACCAGACATGAAGATAAGATACCTATACCCGTTTGTTGCTAGCGTACTACTTGACTCCACTAAATTTGCCACAGGTAATCTGCATTAGTATAAGTTCATCAGACTTTAGAAATAGACACTTCATCAGTGAAATTACTAAAATAAAGAATGACCATTGCCCATCGATACATACATACTGTTAGTCTATGTGGGTCTGGTCATTGCACCGTCGAGGGACCCAAACAACACTATGCATAGGTCACACCAATATAGAACCAGATAATAGAATAAATAAAGCAACTAAACAAATGAAAAGTTACCTCTATGCTGGACGACAGAGAGTCGCCGAAGTGCGCCAGTGTGTGGGAAGAATAGCAGATTAGGTATCGCAGATTCACGGGAGTAAACGGAAACCGGCCACCGTAAACGCAAAAACATAGGCATTAAAGATATTGGTTTTAAACAGTAAATCCGCAATAGTTTCGCGGAACATATACAAAATGAATTGACAAAGACACTACACAACAAACCCGCATGTATCGCTCAGCCTTCGTATCAACTATTCTTGCACCCTTGTATATAACACAAATGTAAGAAACTTAAATCAAGTTATGAAACCTTGAAATTCGGTAGTAAACTATTTGAAACTGGTGAATCAGGTTGAAAGTTGCCAAGAGCCGATGTCAAAGATTTGCATTGTCGTAATAATATTGTACACTGTAACAAACGCATTAACTATTTATTAACATAGTTTCAACAAATTAGAAAGAAAAAGTGTTTTAAAGGTCAACTGGACCTGACCAAGCCCATTATAGAAATGACCCGATTCAACCTGAACCCATTGGATGAAACTGGCAAACATACCCAAACCTCAGGGACGATTTTGGCAATTTACTCTTTAAATAATAATAAAGAAACTTTCCTGGTAAAACATTTAGGTGACATAATTAGATACAGCTGCTTGTTTCATTAGTGAAATTTGATGCCCTTTCGAATTTCGTTGCTAATTCTTTTCTTTCACCTTTTTAAATGACCATTGACCAGAATCACAATTTGAATTTTCATTTGATATATGTTAACGGTTAACCATAAAAGCTAAATGACAAATATATGTAACCACCATCAAACATATGCTGACTATTCTTCAAAAAACCCCAACTGCCAAGTTATAGTATGATCAAATAAAACATACCTCCAACATCACCTGGCTTGAAATGGTCATAAGTTGGGCCACTTGTATAAGTCATATATAAACTCAATAGTTCGATGAAATAGTTCGATTTTACAAACACAATTATGAAGGGTGTTGCTATATGTAAACCACCCCCAATCATCATATGGGCCATTTAACTGGCGAAAAAAGATGATGCATATTTAGTCGCTTTTTTGTCAGTCTAAGACATCATACAACCCATATGATTTAGAAGGACGCTAAGTCATACAACACGTATAAACATTACGGCTCGTATGATTAGCCACTATTAACACTCATATGACCCCGTATAACCCCTCATACGACCAGTATGATGTGTCAGTGGTGTGTGGTTAGTACGCCAATGGTGCGCGTATAGTCCAACCAACGTCTGAAAGTAAAATTACATGAATGAAAAGACAGATTATGTACCTTTAGTCTCTGATTTTTGCTTTACATCAACTTTTTGAACAATTATGTTCCATGTTCTGCTGCAAGAACAGATACCGTATGCTGATGGATCATACCCTACATGCTTATACGGTTCTAATTAAGGACTCAGTGACAAAATGTATTAACAGCAGTTGAAAATTCACCCGCTCGACTTCTTCTACGTCACTAAGGAGAAACCGGTAATTAATTCATAACAAAACTTCCTATGTTATTATCATAAGATGTGATAATCTTTTATATCCCTGACAAAGATAACTTTTACATATCCACCAAAGATGATATAGTCTGTAGACATGAATTAAACATGTACAGTAAGTTACCTGGGCGCCATGTCGAGAAGAAATAACCACGGATGGAAACCTAATGATCAGAAACTATAATAATTTTCATCTGAATAGTTCATATATTTATCAAATGAGTTAATTACTGTTTTCGTCCCTGAGGTTTGTCAAAAATAACGGTTTCAGTCCATTAGTTTAAAAATTGCGATTTCAGTCCATTAGTTTCATTTTCGTAACCATTTCAGTCCACTAACTTAACTCCATCCATTTATTTTGTTAACTTTGAGTTAACTAACTAATTCAGGGACGGTTTGCGTCAGTTTTAGAAACACAGGGACTTAAGTGTAAACTCTAAAACATTAAAACAAAAAAAATAGTAAATTCCAAAAAATCAAAAAAATTCTAAAAAACCAAACAAATTCCAAAAAATTCTAAAAAATAATAAAAATTCTAAAAAATCATAAAAATTCTAAAAAATCCAAAAAATCCGTTTCGGCGCGAACTGTTTCGAACCCGAACCGTTTCGAGCTGAACCGTTTCGACGCGAACCGTTTCGACCCGTACCGTTTCGACCCGAACCGTTTCGAGCTGAACCGTCCGTACCGTTTCGACCCGAACCGTTTCGAGCTGAACCATTTCGACGCGAACCGTTTCGAGCTGAAACGGATTTTTTGGATTTTTTAGAATTTTTATGATTTTTTAGAATTTTTATTATTTTTTAGAATTTTTTGGAATTTGTTTGGTTTTTTGGAATTTTTTTGATTTTTTGGAATTTACTATTTTTTTTGTTTTAATGTTTTAGAGTTTACACTTAAGTCCCTGTGTTTCTAAAACTGACGCAAACCGTCCCTGAATTAGTTAGTTAACTCAAAGTTAACAAAATAAATGGATGGAGTTAAGTTAGTGGACTGAAATGGTTACGAAAATGAAACTAACGGACTGAAATCGCAATTTTTAAACTAATGGACTGAAACCGGTATTTTTGACAAACCTCAGGGACGAAAACAGTAATTAACTCTTATCAAATTAAATACATACCCAACAACCACCTGTGACTGTGAGATTTTTGCAAAGCAACACCTCTATTTTTCAAAGTGATTATTGCAAGTCAGAAAAACAATAAAATAATATTATAAATTGATACAGTTTACCTTGTGTCTCACAATTACGGCTAACGCTTACTTTTTTCTTTTACTTATCCCTTAGCAACTAACACTTGGATTAAATGGGGGCTTAGGAGTGCCTCGTCCAACTTACCAGTCAAGCTCCTTTACCCTCACATCTCTCTGTTCTTGATCCCTCGTCCAACTTCCCAGTCAGCTTTTGTAGCATAAATATCAACCATTTATTACGAAAAAGTAAATAAACAAAAGAAGCATATATGTGTACTCTAATTTGGCTTGTAAACTACAAAATATATATACCTTAGGTGAAAATTTGACTCATCAAAAGCACAACCAAGAGAGTGTGTCACCCACAATAGCCCAGTGTGTGGAAGCTCCCCAAATCTTCGAATTAGCGGAACCTTCCCAAGGTCTACAAAACATCAATTTAGATAAGACTATTATTATAAAAACTTTTATGTTTTAAATAAGTATACCATATATGATATTAACATCTACCAACAATAATCAAATGGAGCCAATCTTCATCTACATATTTTTTCCACTATCTTGTTAACCTTCAAATGGAAATTAAATATTATTACTTACAGATTCTAGCCTCCGATAAACCACACATCATGAAACAACTACAAATCACAATAAAGCATGTATCTATATTCTCATAGTAACCAAATAATCCAAACACTACATCAGTTAGACCATACAAACAAAACACGCATATACCAGACTGGAGAGACGTTGATTCAACGACGCTTCAACGAACGATTGAGCTTGTTGATTAGTGTCAACAGTAGCATTCAGTGATTTAATCAAGGCAAAAGACATCCAAAAATGATGAACTGAATTGTCTTGTGCAATGCTTTGACATTCAAATCTCAACAGCAATGTGGAGTGGACAAACTACACATAGTTCTGGAGTTGACGAAGTTAAACAGAAAAACAGGTCATACCACTTTGTCGTGCCTGGGCAGGGGCTTTAACTTGTGTAGATAACCCTTTTGTAGATAAGCCTGAAACGCTGCTCCATATTTCAAACCTTCGATTGAATTTATATGTCGTATCAACCATATTGTATAACATCCCTAACCCAATACCGTTAGCTCTGTTGCATGCAACCAAACCTACGATTGAAAGACACTGCATTCGTTAAATGGGGTGAAAGAAACACGTTAAAAACAAAAATCACCAAAACAAACGGTTTAAGCATCAATAAGTACCTCCTTGTTTTCCCCTTTTCAGCATATAATTCTCAGCATATAACAAACGTGTCACCACTATTATGTGGTTCTCATGTACACATAGTAGAAAAGAATTCTGGTGCGGCTTTGAT
>JARYGA010004980.1:0-28438 GCA_030545235.1 Helianthus tuberosus
AGCTCTTAGTCTTGCTTGCCTTGCCTTGATTTTGAGGTAATCATCCATATCATCTGGTGGCATGTAGCCTATGAGTGAGGAAAATCTCCTTTTTGAAGGATCTTCTTCTGTATAGAATTGCCTCATCTCATTTTTGATGGCTTCAAGTTCCAGTGGATATTGTGCAGCATTAGGATCATGTATACCCTCATCGGCAGGTATTGGCTTTCTTTTTCTGTTGAAGAGCTTTGGTTGTGAAGTAGGAGAGGTGAGAGCAGTGGTGGATGACTGACTAACAGCTGTTGAGACAACTGGTGTCTCAACATCTGCTGTCATTACAACTGCTGATATGTCAGGAGTTGTCTTCTGCTTTTGAGCAGGGGATGGAAGTGGTGATGTAGTTTTTGATGGTGGTGATGGTGGTGGTGGTGGTGAATCATCATCTGATATAAGATTCCTTCTCCTTTTTAATGAAGAAGGAGCAGATGATGTTTTGGGTGGATCAGTGATGATAGATTGGATAGCAGTGGGTTGTGACAGTGATTGACTGACAGTGGTTGAAACAACTGGTGTTTCAATCACTGTTGTCATTACAGCAGATGTTGTAACATCTGCTGTCTTCTGCTTTATGGCAGGAGGCAGTGATGATGGTGTGATTGTAGATGATGGTGGTAGAGCAGTAGTTGTGGTGGTGTGTGTGTTGATGACATGGCAGCTGTTTGGCTACTGACAGCAGTTTTTGTAACTGCTGCTGTATCAGCTGTTTGGCTAACAGGTTTTGAGACCTGTTTTTCTTTTTCTTTTTCTGGCACAATATGAAGGCCATGTTCTATTCCCTTCTTCTTCATTTGCTTCATTATCTCCCCCTTTTTGGCATTATCTGCAAGGGGGTCATCAAAAAATAGTAAAGTTGAAGGAGCCTTGTCAGTGGTAGTTTGGATACTGGCCTTAATAGCCTTGATATCTGCTTGAGCATCCTTGAACCTTGATTCCACCATGTTGGTCAGCATTTGTACTTGAATAGCATGCTTTTGATCAACCATTTGTTGCTGTTTTTCAAGCATGGGTTGGAAAATATTCCAAAGCTCATTTGCAGCAGGTGCTTGTTGTGGAGCAGGTGCTTGAGCAGGAACAACATTGGATTGTGCTTTCTGAGCTTTTAAAATCTCTTGCACCATCTCCTTTATTTCGGAAACTGATTCTTCAAGTTTTTCCACTCTGCCCCTCAATTCCTAATATCTTGAATCATCACCCATTTTACTGGGATCATCTGAATCCCCACCAGCAGTGGTTATATCAATGTGTGACTTAGGAACAGAGTCCCAAAAATCACCCATTGATGCCCCTTGTTCTTGGTACTGGGGACTTCTTTCTTCAGCATTCGATAAACCTTTGATGATACCAGTGGTTAGATCCAATTCACTGGTGGTTACCGAAGTTGCCATGGAAGAAATTGCCTTCAAGGGAGTCTTACTTATGAAACAACTGTCCAACTGAGGATCTGTTGATCCACCAGTTGTAGTTGCTGCTCCACTTGAACTACCACCGAGAGTTACTTGTAACTCAGGGGGTGTAACCTCCTCAATTGTTGCTGGGATTGCAGAAGTAGTAGCATCAGACCCAGTCACCTGTTGGGGTATACTCTCAGTGATAGGTGATAGAGAGGAACTGGTTTGTGTCTGAGCTATAGCAGCTGCATGCAACAAGGGTAGCATGGATTGTGGCATTATGATTGGTGAGGGTATGGGAGTTGAAAGAAACATGTCCTTGGGATCAGGACTGAGGAAGATGGATCCGAGTGGATTCAGAGCTTCATATTGTGGTGTCCCTGTGCTTACAACCTGATCCTTTTGTGAGGATGCAGGAGGAGTTTCAGGCATGGGTTGAGATCTTTCTTCCAACTGCTGTGAGGAAGTAGCAGTAGTGGTTTGTGGTGACTTTTGTGTTGTCACAGGCAATTGCTCTGGGATCTCATCTTCCAGAGTTGCCTTTGTTTTGGGTTTGGTGGGTTTTCTGGATGTTTTTCTTTTGGTCTTTTTGGTGATGTCAGGTGTGGGTTTCAAAGCAGTGGTTGTGCTGCTCTGATCACCTGGAGCAGTGGGCTCAGCAGCTGATACCTGAGGAGCAGTTGTAACCGCTAAAATCTGCTCAGGTACCCCTGCTTTTGTTTTTATTGGTGCCATCATTCTGGAAAATGTTTCTTTTGTTAAGCCTTTTATTTGACAATGAACACCTTGTTTTAGCAAATTTACATTTTCCTTTTCAAATTTTTGTTCAAAATAGTAACTCAAAAATCTTGGAAAAAGTAAAAATGCTTTACTTTCAACGTTTTTCACCATGTCATTGAAAATCTCCTGGGAGTAGTTGTAGTCCTTATTATTCAAAATAGCGTAACCCAGGCATTGAATTTTCAATGGTATTTCGTTAAAAGATGTTGTTTTATTCGAAGCACACATCAGAAGTGTGTGAAATAAAAACCTAGGTGCAGATGGAAAATAACCTTTTTGTAAGGTATCTACCTTTGATTCTTCTGCATATCCCCTTTTTACGAAATCAGTTTTCATCTCGGCTTTATCAAAAGAGATTTTACCTTCCTGATCGTCAAGATTAAAGACTTCGGAGATTGATTGTGGTGTGATTTGAATCACTTTACCCTGTATTGAGGAGTTAATGGCAATGACTTTATCGTCTTGTTTTTCAAGTGTCGCCTTTTTCCAAAACTCTCTCTGGGTTTGCAGATAGATGGGAGCATTTACTGTCAACAAAGTTTTGTACTTTGATGCAGATACTGTATCAATGATGGTGTCAAAGGTGTGATTATCAGTAGGTTTTGTGAGTAAACCCAGATAGTTGTGAGATTGTTTGTATGGTATTTCGATGGGTTCTTCGGCCGTTTGAGCGACCTCTTTTGAAGATGGTGGTGATTTTGGTTTTGGTTGTGATTTTGATTTTGACTTTGATTTTGTCATTTTTGCAGAGAAGAACGAAGAATGATTTTGAAGTTTTTGAGAAGAAGGGTTGGAAACTGCTTTCTGAAGAGAATTTTGGAATTCAATTCGACAGTGTAAAACCCTGTTTGGGGTTTAGGGCAGGGTTTTATTAAGAAAAAAAAATGATCGCTGATGTGGCAGCGGCTATTTTGATCTGAGGGCTAAAAACTGACCACGTGTCAAACACTGATGAAATGGATGAATTATGGAGAACAGTTGTTTTAAGGGCCACTGACGTATCAAGCATCAGTGGTTACAACGGTAAAAATTGTGGACAGTGGATGATTTTTACTATCAGTGGATAGAACACTGATTTTGAACATCAGTGCTTGTCAAGAAAATGAGGGATCAGTGATTGACTTTCAGCAGTGGATAGTGTTAAGAGATCAGACGTTGGAGCACAACAGTGGTTAGGGTAAATGGTACAGATCTGAAAGACAGGTGTTTCATCAACAGTTTTGAAGATTTTCATTCAAGGTTTTGCCACATGTCAATTTTGAAAGACAGTGGTTTAGTACCCCAGATGATGAAAACTTTTTGCTAAGGCAACTCATTTTCGTTTAATATTCAATTAAAACATGAGTACCTTGGTAATTCAAGCATAGTTTGCAATCAATTTTTGATGAAAATTTAAGAGCAAACCTGAGTATGACATGATCATGACATATGTACCATTTCCTTTTGACTCATTTATGAGGACACTAATACCATCAAAAATAAGGTATTACATCCTGACAGGAGCTGAAACTATTGCCAACCAAAAACAAGCAAAAGTTCCAAATATATCCTTAAAAAAATGAATGATATATCCTGGTTATTCGAGAAATTCCTTTGAGAAAAAAAATATGGTTAAAGGATTTTCTGAGAACAGCATCAAAAGGATTTGGTATAATTTCAAAAAGCACATAATCACATCATTCTCAAGTTATTGAAAATGGTCAGTGTTTTGACTGCAGTGGTAGAATACTTTTAAAAACATTTTGACCACTGCTTGGTACCATTTTCTTTGTCAGTTGATTACAAACATGAGGACACAAGGACACATGAGTTTTGAAGATCCTGTTGTAGATCTAGTTACTATGTGATGATTTTGAAAATTTGTCTAGTCCTTTTGTAAGTTCAATCACTGGGAACACTAATGTCACCTGAACTTTCTTGATCCGATGAGCACAAACAGTTGCTTAATGACCATTGTTACCCCAAGCTTTTGACTCTTAAATGTTTTAAGTTTATACTCTTCTCTTTTGAATTCAAAAGTTTTTTAGATAAACACACATCAGAGTTTTTGTGAATATTAGTCCAAAATCACTTTGCAGTAATGTTTTGAGAGACTTGGTCATGTTTTCATAACTTTTTCAACCAATCTCACACTACATATGATACGGACTCTGTTGACCCTTGATTTTCTTAATGTATTATTAACAGAGTTGATTTGTTCCTTTTGAGGATCTCAACCTGTTTTCAACACATAAAATCTGAATGACTAAAGTTATAATTTTCCTCTTTTTGTGTTAGCAAAACATCAATGTTTTTATGAACATATGTTTTGTTAATCTGAGGTTCAGACTTTAGTATTTATGGAAAACATCACAAATTACACATCAACAATTGAAATTAATTTAGAAAATAAGAAGTAATCTCATAGTTTAACATATATTTATTTCAGATCTAGAAACCATGAGTGTTTTGTGCATAAATTCACTTGTTGTGTGAAATTTTGTGTGTCATATGACATCTTGGTTGATATACAGAGTTGTTGAATAACCATTTTGATCATGATATACTCGATACTCTGTTTTTCAACTAAATACAACCAACCTTAGTATCAATGAATTTTGAGCTGAACTGTTATGTCAAATTGATTGTTAGATCGAATTTGACTGTCCAGGCTCTGATCCCAATTGTTAGGATCGGAGGCTCTCATGATTATGTTTGTTTGTATGTTTTGAACAATTTGTGAATATGAAAACATGTAAAGTGCAGCGGAAATGAAAACAAACTTTGTAAACACAATCAAAGGAGAAAATAGTTTGATAAACAATTGCTTCTCATAGAGTCAAAGGATTTACAAATCAAAGCAAAAGATTACAGATATGCTTACAAACTAAACTCCCCCTCAGCCTGATGCCCCAAGGTTGGTTGCACACAAGATGAAAGGATTAGACATGAGGAGAAGAACCCGCTCAGTCAATCAAATGTAACAGTACAGGGTACTGTTACATTTATAGGCAAACCAAACCACTGAGGTATCTCAGCTGACGTCACCATGAAAGCGACGTCTAACAGCCTAACAACCTGTATCTACTGTCCTTACACAAACACTGCTAACCTAACCACTGACTATACATAAAACAAACAATTCACTAAACAGCTGCTCTTCCTTTATGTCAGTGCTTTACTCAAGGTTGATCAGTCCTTGACTGGGCAGTGCCTTATCATCAGTAGATAGGACCAGCAGTGTTGGATATTTCAGGGTTTTGATCAGCAGTTGAAGGACCAGCAGTAGTTGTATCTGAACAGCGGATAAAGACCATCAGTTGTTATAAATCACTTTCAAGGGGAAAGCAAAGTGTAAACTGCTGCTTATTGTGAATCCTCTGTTGTGACCTGGTTTTGGCTTTACATTATCTGTTCCTCTGGTAGGGTTCAATCCCAACAGTTCCAGGAGTGGTCAAACCTATCCCAGAGATTGCAGATGGGAGCCACAAGATATCTCGTTTTGCACCACCAATCTGTGATGCTGAGATACCCAAGAGGTTCCATGTGCCAACCATGAAGCTGTATGATGGTTCGACGGATCCTGAAGAACACATAGCACAATATAGGGAGAGGATGGAGATCAATCCAATCCCGGAAAGGTTAAAAGAAGCATGCCTGTGCAAGGGATTCGGATCCACTCTTACTGGATCAGCTCTCAAATGGCTGCTAAGTCTTCCCCCTACTCTATTACCTCATTTGCTAATCTAGTTAACCTATTTAATAATCAGTTTTCTTGTAGTAGAAAATTTGAACGATTAACTAGTGATCTATATAGGATAACCCAGGGTCATAATGAATCGTTAAGAGATTACATTACCAAATTCAGTAAAGAATCCTTAGACATTCCCAACTAGTGATCTTATTTTGAAACTCATGTTATTGTTGTTAAAACTAATTTTCCAATTAAGAATGTCCTCAGGAAACCAGAGATGTCAGGAAGGATGGCTAAGTGGGCAGTGAAGCTTAGTGCCTATGATATAAGATATGAGCCTAGGACAGCCATCAAATCCCAAGCATTAGCTGACTTTGTGGCTGATTTCAGTAGTGATTTACAAAAAGAAGCTGAGTTAGAAGTCCAGCAGCTAGAGGAGACCAAGGATCCTTGGATACTCTATACTGATGGATCCTCAAATGTCAAAGGCACAGGGCTTGGAATACTACTAAAATCGCCACAGGGGGACATAATACCCCACTCTATAGCTTGTGAGTTCCAAACCACTAACAATGAAGCTGAATATGAAGCCTTAATTGCTGGTTTGCAAATTGCTAAGCATATGGGGATCAGGTATCTTGAGGTACATGTAGATTCATTGTTAATTACAAACCACTTTAATGGATCCTATGCTGTTAAAGGTGAAAAGCTAACCAAATATTTAGAGATAGTCAAAGAATTGGCACTCTCCTTTGTTTCCTTTAGTTTGACACAGGTACCAAGGGAAGAAAATACAGAAGCTGATGCATTGGCTAACTTAGGATCATCTTTGAAGGTCCCGGAGGATATTAAGATCCCTATTATCCATATCCTGACCCCGGCTATCGAGGATCATGTGGCTATGGAGATAGGAAAGAATTCTGCAATTATCCCTAGTGAGGATACTCAATCCCATTCAGGATCAGGATCATGGATCTCACCAATCATGAGATATTTACAACATGGAGAGATTCCTACAGGAGAAAACCCTAGGGCTTTCAAAATTAAGGTATCTCAATTCACAATTTTAAATAATATGTTGTATAAGCGATCTCTTGCAGGACCATACTTAAGATGCATTGAGGATCCTGAAATCCAAGAAGTTTTAAAAGACTTCCATGAAGGAGATTGTGGAAACCACACTGGGGGCAGGGCATTATTTTCAAGGATCCTGAGGACAGGATACTACTGGCCAACTATGAAAAGAGATGCTGTGGAGTATGCTAAGAGATGTGATCCTTGTCAGAGACACAACAATATCCTTCATCAGCCGGCTGAATTTTTACATCCTATATCCTCCTCTTGGCCATTTATGAGATGGGGTATGGATATAGTTGGTAAGCTCCCTAAGGCACCTGGTGGAAAAGTATTTATGCTTGCTATGACTGATTACTTCTCCAAGTGGATAGAGGCTGAAGCTTTTGCCCAAGTTAGAGAAAAGGAAGTTATATCCTTCATTAAAAGAAATATTATAACTAGATTCGGTATTCCTTCTGAAATTATATGTGATAATGGTTCCCAATTCATTGGGGGCAGAACCACTAACTTTTGTGACAGCTGGGGGATTAAGATGATAACATCAACACCAGTCCACCCACAAGCTAATGGTCAAGCAGAATCATCCAACAAGATCATCATCAACAATTTGAAAAAGAAACTTGGATCCAAGAAAGGGAAATGGGCAGAAGAATTACCTTATGTGCTTTGGGCTGATAGGACAACCCCTAAGAATGCTACTGGTCAAACGCCATTCTCTTTGGTATTTGGGGCAGAATCAGTGATCCCAACAGAAATGGTGGTTCCAACTGCTAGAACAAGTACCCGTGATCCTGAGGAAAATGATGAGAACTTGGCTCAAGACCTGGATACTATTGAAGAAATTAGGGATCTGGCTAGGATAAGGATGTCCAGTTATCAACAAAGAATGGCTGGTGCTTACAACAAAAATGTCAGGATCAGGAAGTTTCAAGTTGGAGATATGGTATTAAGGAAAGCATTTCAGAATACCACCAATCCTGCTGATGGAAAATTGGCTCCAAAATGGGAAGACCCTTATTTGATTGAAGCTGAAGCAGGAAAGGGGGCATATAGATTGCTAACCATGGAAGGTGATTTGCTACCAAGAGCTTGGAATGCTGTCCACTTGAAGAAATATTTCATGTGAGAAGGATCCTCATGACACAGATGATCCTTACGATTAGGGGTATCCTTGAAGGATCCTTAAAGTATCGGTGATCCTTACTTTGGTAATATCCTAATCTTAAACTATTTCATTTCTTTATTTTCTCATATAAGGATAAGGATCATGTGTCCTTTATCCATCTCTTACGTGGTTTTAAGTTTTGAAAGTTCAGGTATCCTTAACAAAATATTGGTTATCTGCAGAAGCAATCCGTTCCTTGGGTTTAACCCCAGTTATTTGGGCTTGACCCCAGTTCTGCCTGTAGCGCATGATGATCCTGGTATAGTTCAAGGCAGTGGGACCAGTACTCGCTCTAGGGGCTGATAATTACATTGTACTGGCTATACCTAGGATCCTACGTATAATGGTAGACGTACCATACATCCGTTCCTAAGGTTTCTAACGTTTTCACGTTAGCTAAGGTTTTGACATTTTCATGTCACTAAGTTTGGATAGTCGCCAGTTAGGGCCATACTCCAGTTTACATACGATCCTTGGGCTTGTCCCCAGTTATCCTTGGGCTTGTCCCCAGTTATCCTTGGGCTTGTCCCCAATTATCCTTGGGCTTGTCCCCGGTTATCCTTGGGCTTGTCCCCAGTTGCTAACTCTTATCTTATATTGGCTTAGTCCCAAGTTGTGCTCTATTTCAGGCCCTTGAAGATAAGCAACTAGGGATCCTTGATCCTTACTTCTCTCTAAGGTTTATCTTATAGTTATCCTGATTATGGTTAGGATCCTAACTTGGATCCTCAGGTATGATCCTTAACTATTTTTAATTCTATTCATTGTTTATTTGAATAACCCTTAAAGTTTGACAACTAAACTTGTGATCCTTAAAATATATTACTTTTTGGGATTCTTTAACTATAGGATATTTGATTATGGATCATATCCTAAAATATTTTCAATCTGACTTATTCAAAATGGCTTATTCAATAAATGTACATCAAAACAATTGAGAATTAAAGAGACAAAAAGGATAACAATACAAGATAAGCGACAAAAGATTAAGGTTTTATTTATTAACAAAGGATTAACCCTTAAAAGGTTGTCAAAATTACCTACCCCGAGCGTCTACCAGCAATATGTGGCCCGTCCGCTGGGGTAGGTAAAGGGTGTCCATGATAATAGGTTCAAAAGTAGTGCAGGAATATAAAGGCGGCAGGATCACAATGGTTTCATCCCCCAAACAGAGGATCCCTCCACCATTTGCAATCCTACCTATTGTCCAAAGGATCATACATGATCCTTAATCCTAAAAACTATTGTTCAGTACAAACCATCAAATTGTTCAACAAAACAACCATCAAACTAAAAAATTGGGCTCCGGCTATGTCTAGAAGTTTCCATCATCGCCCAATCATGCAGCCTAAACCTTCCCTGCATCACCACCTCCGGCTCCACTTGCTTCACCACCTTCACCCTTGCCTCCAGCCTCGATTGCCAAAACCTCCTCAGCCTCTTCATCGTCTTCAAGATCAGCCAACCTTGCTTTCCAGTCCTCAACCTCCCAGCTGCTTCTGTCGAAGTTAGGATCTTGAGCTTCCTGGGCCATCTTTAGTTTTGTCTGATACATTGTGATGGCAGCAGAGACCTTTGCACCTTCTATGAGATCATGCTTTTCATAGTCAAGGTCGATCAGAAGTTTAGCCGTCTTAGTCTTGGCATCCTGGAGCTCCTTCTGAAGATCAGCAATTTTGAGGTCTTTTAGCAATGCAACCTGCTGGAGGTCGGCAATCTTCCTATCCTGGTCCTCAACGTGGCCAACATAATCCTCAATCTCAGTGAATTTCTGCAAAGGGGATAAAAGATAAGGTCAGGACCAGGTGATCCTCAAATCAACAGGATATATCAGCAGGATATACTAGCAGAGACAGTGATCCTTACATCGTTGAAGTGCTCGAGGAATTGGTGGCGGATCAGAGGCAGACCCTGCCGATCCTCAGCTTCAGAGGCCTTTCTCTTCTTGATTCCCTTTCCTTTGAGGGGTGCCTTGGGGACTGAAGCTGTCGGGCTGGTAGGAGCCTTTTTTTTGGAGGATCTGACGGTGGTGAGATCGGTGACATTGAACTTTGAAGCAGACTTGGTGGATTTTCCAGCACCTACACAACCAAAACAAGATAAGTATCTTTACTTCACTTATATTTCACTATTTATTTAAATTTTTAAACAAAGATACTTACTTGACATCGTGACAGAGCCTGAGGATACCTCCTGAGAATCCTGGGTGGTTGTCTTGAAAGATCTTGTTTCAGGATCAAGTTTCTTGAAAGCGATGAGTCTCTCTTTGGCAGCAGGAGACAGTCTGAGGTGTGAGACGGTGATAGCTGCATAACAAGAAAGCAAAAATATATAAGTGATCCTTATATCAAAGGAAGGTTCTCTGGTGATCCTTCTCAGGATCCTCCACCCTACCATGGGTAGCCCATTTTTTGGGTAGATCCTTTCCATCATTGAGAGAATCTCTTTTGACAAAAAAGAAACGTCGCTTCTAGTTAGCATCATTCTTGGTAGCTTTGAAGATCGGGTGTTCCTCACCAGGTTTACGTTTGAACAAATAACGATGAGAACCAAAGGTAATAAGATCATACAGCTCTCCCAGCTCTGACATTCCTAGGTCTATCCCTTCCTGCTCGATGATCCTTTCAAGGGTATACAAAACCCTCCATATCATCGGCATGGCTTGGATATAAGAAATGCCGGTTAGGGAAAAGAAAAATTGGGTGAAGGCTGGAAAAGGATATGTATAGCCTATGGTAAACGGAGTGACAGGAAAAGCAACCCAGTTGTCGGAAACATGATCACTCAGGGCATTGAGATCAAAAGGTCTAAACTCGGTGTTCGCCGGGAAGTAGTGGCGGATCCTATCAATCTGTGCATCGTTGAAACAGCAGCGTTCTTTTATGGAATCTTCGATAATCCCCTGGCTTTTCGGTGGGCTGTTCTTAGGGTGATCCTTAGCTGGGGAGTTCCGGAGCAACATCTTTGACAGAACAATGGGAAGAGACGGAAAACAGAGCAAAAGAAGGAAAAAGATGAAGAGAGAATACATGTTTATCTTCGGATGCAGTTATAAAGGGAGTATTTCTGAAATTTAAATGCAAACGATCATATCTCTATCTCCTATTTATAATCATGATTGTGCAGGGTTGTCACCTCTGTGATGTCATAGTTGCAACGGATAGTTCTACAACAACGGCTATATTTACGATAGTTAGTTGCGGATAAGATCAAGAAAATATAATTCGCTCATTTTACATATCACTCCTTATATTTTGGGGGCAATTGTTAGGGGAGGATTTTCTAACAATTAGTGATCCTTACTTGTTATCCTAATTAATGATCCTTACTTCTGTGACAGATAGTGATCCTCAGAAGAGCTTTAAGATCATGGATCACCTTAAGGATCCTCATACTAACGATTGTTTGTTTGTGTTCCGTATTATTTTGCAGGAGTAACAAGCTTGACTTGGTCTTGGCAACGTTACTATGGAATATTCCACGGGTATTTCGCACACGTTTGACTGGAAATGGACGTTGTGGAGAACGTGGGAGCTTGGCACAAAAGTCGGATAGTTTGTTAGCGTAGTTAACTTCTATTTTTAAAGGGGTGACGAGCTAGTATTTAGAACACTTAGCCATTTTCAGCTACACACACTCTCGTACAATCGCACTCTTGAAGCTCTCGACAAACACTTAACAGTTTCCACTCACTTTTACACATTTCACCATAGTGATCCTTGTACCTAGCTCGTTACTATCCGAAGTTGTAAACATTTATTGATTTATTTAAGCTTGGTGATCGGTAGTTTCCATCACCCGGGGTTTTTTGTGCCGGAGATCAACTCTTGATCAAGGGCTTTTTCCCCGTATAAATCCTTGTGTCGTTTGTGCAATTTACATTGAAGTGATCCTTATCATTGTTCTACATTTAAAGCATCATTCCCCGTAACAGAGAGTTTGGTTGCATTATCCTCAACAGATTTTTTGACCAAAACAATGTATACATAGTTATATATCATAAAACTCAATGTCAACAATTTTAAAGCTAAAATCACCTACATATAATATGTTTTCTTAAGAATTTGGGGCCCTAGGGAAGTGGAGGCCTAAAGCTCTTGCTTTATTTCACTCCCCCTTGAGCCGGCCCTGAAAAGATGAGAACTCATAAAAAACGAATGTAACTTAATTTCACCAACTTGACTAGTAAAAGTTAATAAATCAAGTTAATAGACATCTAGAGATCAAAACATGGTTACACACGGATAAATTTTATTTAAAAATAAAATGAAAAGGAAATATATAGACTTTTTAGATCGCAGTACTAAATGGCCAGTTTTTCTTTACCAAATTTCTTCATATATGAATTAAAACGTTAACATGTGAAGAAATATGATACATGGCATTAATTTGAGTTTGACTTATTTAGGTTGAAGTACAACTACATCCCAACCAAATTCTCCTAAATATTCTACACCCTGGACTATGTTGGTATCTGCTTTATGATATGTAATTGTGACAACTTTATGATAATATAAAAATGAAACTAATCGATGATGAATAATTAGCCAAAATCATGTCATTCCAATGATGTGGCAAGATCCGGACTTTTGGACCGTGAGGTGGCGGACCACCTTATGTGGGTGGAGTCTGGCCACTGGTTCGTGTGGATTGGTGCACGGATGGAAAGTTAGGGAGCACGGTGTGGTTGTGGGACTTCCTTTGGGGAGTGAATTCACTGATCGGTGAATCACACCGGGTGTTTGAACGGGGAGTGGGGAGTAGGAGAGAGAGTGTTTTTTCGGTGTATACTCACCGAAGGTGAAGAAGAACAAAGGGAGGAGAGAAGAACCAATCAAAATTTTTTATTTTTTAATTGAGTGAGTGTTTGAACCATACCTAGTGTTTGAGTAGAAAATGGGGAGCGGAAATTCGTGCCATAAAATTTCTTTTACAAACAAAAGCATAACTCCCGTCTACTAAAATACATGCTCGATTATTCCCGTACAATCTACCTTGTGACTCGGTCCTCGATCTCTATTCCTTGTGATAATCACCCGCGATCTGTATAACCTGCACTCACCCTATTCATTCATAACATTAGCACACATTATATGAATAAGATTCATTCACGTACACTTCACATTTCGTCATTTTTCAAACTTTAGGCATTCCATCTGCATATCCATTTCCTGATGAGGCTTCAATAATGTACCTGCGTTACTTTTCATTCTCAAGGTACACCATTAATAACGTTAACACTCAATGTGTCTAAGTCATGCATACATACGTACTTACATACAAACATACATACACATCTACATATATTCATCCTTTCCTACAACTTTACATACGTGCATATACTCATACATGTCTTTATACACATCCACATACGTACATACCTTTCCTACATCATCGCATACATGCATACACTTGTACATACCTTTATACATACATACATACACATCTACATACGTACATACCTTTCCTACATCATCGCATACATGCATACACTCGTACATGCCTTTATACATACATACATACACATCTACGTTCATACATACCTTTCCTACAACTTTGCATACGTGCATACACTCATACATGTCTTTATACATACATACATACATACACATCCACATACGTACATACCTTTCCTAACATCATCACATACATGCATATACTCGTACTTACCTTTACACATACATACATACACATCCACATACATACATACCTTTCCTACCTCATCGCATACATGCATACACTCGTACATACCTTTATACATACATACATACACATCTACGTACATACATACCTTTCCTACAACTTTGCATACGTGCATACACTCATACATGTCTTTATACATACGTACATACACATCCACATACGTACATACCTTTCCTAACATCATCACATACATGCATATACTCGTACTTACCTTTACACATACATACATACACATCCACATACGTACATACCTTTCCTACATCATTGCATACATGCATACACTCGTACATACCTTTATACATACATACATACATACATACATACATACATATCCACATACGTACATACCTTAACAAACACGTATTAGATCACGCGTACCTCTTACATAATCATACATTATTTACATGGGTCTTAGACTTAGCTTTATAGCCCATAAACATCTAAGGAACCACCAAAATCATGTTTGGAAGTCCGCCGTAGTCCACGGGTATCAAACCGAAGCCTACGGTACATAATTCAACTTACAAACAAGATTTCAGCTTTTGGAACTTGGGGAGGTCGTCGGCGACGGCCCTAGGGCCCGTCGGCGACGGCCCGTAGTTTTTCCCGTCGCCAAAAACCCGTAGACAGGAAGATAACCCGTCGGAGAAAATCTGACTTTCCCTTGCCCGTCGGCGACGGCCTCTCTAAAATGCATTTTCCTGCAGATTCGTTCGTCGTCCGTACGCACTAAAACGCGCGTAACTTTTGAACCGTTTACCCGTTTAACCTCCCGTTTCTTCCTACATGCTTGTAAATTCACATTCTATCATATGAACTTAAAATCCCACATCCGGATTAAGGAAATTCCTAACTTATGCGATTACGCCTATAATTTCATTTTCGGACAATTTTACCCATTCTTGTTTTCATCACACAACTCATTTGTTTTAGCCCAAAACTTGCATGGACATTTCTACCATGATACTTTTACCTTGTCCGGAGTTTCGTACTTGGGGTTTACACTCCCGATCCCCGTTATGCGTTATATCATACCGTAACCCTTTCCTATTCTTCATTCCGATATAACAACAACCCCATCTTTGACCTGTTATATCTACTTAACGAAAGTCACCGATTTCATACCATCCATCCTTACTTGTCCTCAATTATCATACCTTAATTAACTAACACATATCTTTACGTAAACAACTAAGAAGTGATTACGGAAATCACTTACCTCATGCATCCGTGTTCACATCCGCTTCCTCGCCTCTTCTTGACCCGTTAGCTCTTCGCGCTTGAGTCCGTTTCGACATGATTCCTATACTTTCATATCATCGCAATTACATTCTTGTTAGCATACTCATTGCACATGTTAACGATCACAACAATTACATCTTTTACATTTGACTTTAATTAGTCAATTCCAACAAGCATAGCACATGTGACCAATTTCACATTCTTACAAGCTCATGTAATTCATCATATCATTCCATTTAAAACGTATCGTTATAACATGTACCATACGACTTCCTATAACCATATCTTCACGACAATGAGTCAAATCATGCTTCTTGTTCGTAGTTGACTTTCAGAAAGTCAACAATTCATTTTATTTAACTTATGACTTATCATTTTATACCCTTATCATCATGATAGGCTATACGGACGACACTATATCCATTTTATCATACACGTGGTGTGCGTACTACCTTCTAAGCATAACGTACAACTAATTCATGTACAATCTTTTAATTTCATACATAATTCATCAATTTCTTCCTTCTAATCAACACGAATCATACATGCATAATCATCAAACATATAATCATCACATTTCTTCTAATCCTTCTAACAAGAATCCATCATACATAACATGATACATCAATTTTGGCCAAGAATTGGACCTTGATGATATATCCATGCTATCATCTTCACCCTAACAATTGGGTTTCACCTTTAAACATCAAATTAACACAAACCATACATAACATGTGTTCTATATGATGATTCTAACACTTATACATGATCAATTTCACATTAACTTTCGGATTAGAACATAACCCACTTCACACATGATCACCAATCTTTGATTCAAGACATACCTTACGATCCCCTTGTGAAGGTGATCACTAATTCATGCTCGGTTGTGAATTTGGGCCTTGATTCATTCTTCAATTTGAAGCTTTTACATGAACTAGGGTTTGGGGCTCTTGAGAGCCCCTGATCGATCTATCCAGAACACACACGAAAGTGTGTGTGTGTGTGTGTGTGTGTGATCTTTTATTTATTAACATAACTTTCATTCCATACCACTTTAGTCCCTCGTGTTTACCTCTAAAACATAATTGGCACCACTTTCATCTTTTAATGGTTTTCACCATACACTTAACTAGGTCAAATAGACTAGTTATTTATTTCATGGAATATTCATTGGGAACATAAAACGAATATAAACATTCGGGTTTTGGGGCGTTACACCATGCAAGGGCTAATCAGAAAAATAACAAAAGAAGCAATTAAAAGACAATGAAACAAATTTGGATTAGTCATAAGTTCTTGTCTAGACTCAAGAATGTGCAACTGTGTAACTGAGATTAAACACAAAAGGCTAGTGTTTAATTCACTCAGTGTTGGCTCTGATACCAACATGTCACGCCCCGACTTTCCACGTGTCACCGGTGGGCCCGGTGGGGAGTATCGTGACGTGGTTGGCAACATAATAGTCAAACAACACAATATATAAATGCACAGCGGAAGCAAAAGATAAATTATATTACAATCCGAATATAACGTAATATCAAGTATTACAACGGAAAGTAAAGGATCCACAGGCGGATCTTAAAACATAAATATTTTTCAACAGACTTTAGACGCCTAGAACTT
This sequence comes from Helianthus tuberosus, assembly GCA_030545235.1. Lineage (NCBI taxonomy): Eukaryota > Viridiplantae > Streptophyta > Magnoliopsida > Asterales > Asteraceae > Helianthus > Helianthus tuberosus. The sequence goes on from JARYGA010004980.1 coordinate 16,694, forward strand.
GCAAGATTCCTTATTAACGTCCTGAGCAGCTTCCAGCCTATTACGTACTTGTACCTGTCACTTAGACTTTTGAAAATACGTCAGTTTTCACTGGTAAATACACTCAACCGACTCATTTGAAAATGTTTATGAAAATTGGTTTAGGTGCACAAGGCACAAAAATATTTCGACACTTTGATTAAAATGCACAAGGCAAAATTTATCTTGTATACTTGGGACAAACTATATTTCATGTTATCAGTTTTACATAACTTGCTCTACATACGGGGCCCGGTTCTATGCCGGTTCAAGATTAACCGACACACCACTATTCCCTTATTGGAAATCCCTTATTGGGTATAATTAATTAATAAACATATGGCATCTGTCAGGTGTATGCCTACACCCCGTGCTTAGGTCGTGGCCATTGCATTTAATGAGTCAAGGATATCCAGGACACGATCGCATTAATCCCCAATGTTTCAGTCAAGCAATACGAATTAAAAACAGGTTATTTGGATTTCCCGATAGAAAAACAATGAGAAAAATAATTAAAATAACATATGTTGTCGTACTCTATGCGAAGAAAGAGTACTCTTAGATTTTTCGGAAGGATATTTATTTTATTCAGGATTTTTATCATAAATCCTAATTTATAAGTTAATAATAGCACAAATGGCCTAGTCGCGTAGACAAGTTTAATTTACAAGCCATGATTTCGGAGAATCGAGGCATAATAGCACAAATGGCCTAGTAGCGTAGACAAGTTTAATTTATAAGCCATGATTTCAGAGAATCGAGGCATTTTAGTAATAGCACAAAAGGCCTAGTCACGTGCACAAGTTTAATTTATAAGCCATGATCGTTTGGGATCGAGGCATTTAGTAATAGCACAAAAGGCCTAGTCACGTGGACAAGTTTAATTTATAAGCCATGATCGTTTGGGATCGAGGCATTTAGGGTGAATCAAAGTTCATTACTTTTTCTTGACAGGGAGTTGTAGGCTACCACTGTCTTTAGTCTCAGAGGACATTAACTATAGCCCGTAGGCATTTCCCTTCTAAGGGATGTTTATAATATGATCATATTATAGGATGATATAAGCCATGATTTCTAAATCAATAGACTAGATAAGAAAATTGGAAGAATCCAATATAAGAATGACTGTTGTGATTTTCTCGAATCACATCTGTCAAGAGTGCTAACACGTTCTTAGGTGTTAACAAGGATTTGAATCTCTTGAATAGGTCCTACCATCTTGGCCTTGTCATATAGGCTAGGTTTACCTTTAAGATTCCTTTTTAATAATAAACGTAGAACAATCCTAACTCAGGATGTTAATAAGGATCTGAACCTAAATTGAGGAACTGCCATCATGGCCGGGTCTTAATAATGAAGCGAGGCTAGGTCTTGTCCCTTTTTAGATTTTGCCATTTTATAATGGTAGATCTTATAATATATGAATGATATTTTAAACATAATCGTTCCTTTAAAATTTTAAACAAGTATATGGTTGCCCTAAACGAGAGTTCTTAAGAAAATGACTTGCCCATGCAAGGGCTAATCAGAAAAATAACAAAAGAAGCAATTAAAAGACAATGAAACAAATTTGGATTAGTCCTATGTTCTTGTCTAGACTCAAGAATGTGCAACTGTGTAACTGAGATTAAACACAAAAGGCTAGTGTTTAATTCACTCAGTGTTGGCTCTGATACCAACATGTCACGCCCCGACTTTCCACGTGTCACCGGTGGGCCCGGTGGGGAGTATCGTGACGTGGTTGGCAACATAATAGTCAAACAACACAATATATAAATGCACAGCGGAAGCAAAAGATAAATTATATTACAATCCGAATATAACGTAATATCAAGTATTACAACGGAAAGTAAAGGATCCACAGGCGGATCTTAAAACATAAATATTTTTCAACAGACTTTAGACGCCTAGAACTTGCAAGATTCCTTATTAACGTCCTGAGCAGCTTCCAGCCTATTACGTACTTGTACCTGTCACTTAGACTTTTGAAAATACGTCAGTTTTCACTGGTAAATACACTCAACCGACTCATTTGAAAATGTTTATGAAAATTGGTTTAGGTGCACAAGGCACAAAAATATTTCGACACTTTGATTAAAATGCACAAGGCAAAATTTATCTTGTATACTTGGGACAAACTATATTTCATGTTATCAGTTTTACATAACTTGCTCTACATACGGGGCCCGGTTCTATGCCGGTTCAAGATTAACCGACACACCACTATTCCCTTATTGGAAATCCCTTATTGGGTATAATTAATTAATAAACATATGGCATCTGTCAGGTGTATGCCTACACCCCGTGCTTAGGTCGTGGCCATTGCATTTAATGAGTCAAGGATATCCAGGACACGATCGCATTAATCCCCAATGTTTCAGTCAAGCAATACGAATTAAAAACAGGTTATTTGGATTTCCCGATAGAAAAACAATGAGAAAAATAATTAAAATAACATATGTTGTCGTACTCTATGCGAAGAAAGAGTACTCTTAGATTTTTCGGAAGGATATTTATTTTATTCAGGATTTTTATCATAAATCCTAATTTATAAGTTAATAATAGCACAAATGGCCTAGTCGCGTAGACAAGTTTAATTTACAAGCCATGAATTCGGAGAATCGAGGCATAATAGCACAAATGGCCTAGTAGCGTAGACAAGTTTAATTTATAAGCCATGATTTCAGAGAATCGAGGCATTTTAGTAATAGCACAAAAGGCCTAGTCACGTGGACAAGTTTAATTTATAAGCCATGATCGTTTGGGATCGAGGCATTTAGTAATAGCACAAAAGGCCTAGTCACGTGGACAAGTTTAATTTATAAGCCATGATCGTTTGGGATCGAGGCATTTAGGGTGAATCAAAGTTCATTACTTTTTCTTGACAGGGAGTTGTAGGCTACCACTGTCTTTAGTCTCAGAGGACATTAACTATAGCCCGTAGGCATTTCCCTTCTAAGGGATGTTTATAATATGATCATCTTATAGGATGATATAAGCCATGATTTCTAAATCAATAGACTATATAAGAAAATTGGAAGAATCCAATATAAGAATGACTGTTGTGATTTTCTCGAATCACATCTGTCAAGAGTGCTAACACGTTCTTAGGTGTTAACAAGGATTTGAATCTCTTGAATAGGTCCTACCATCTTGGCCTTGTCATATAGGCTAGGTTTACCTTTAAGATTCCTTTTTAATAATAAACGTAGAACAATCCTAACTCAGGATGTTAATAAGGATCTGAACCTAAATTGAGGAACTGCCATCTTGGCCGGGTCTTAATAATGACGCGAGGCTAGGTCTTGTCCCTTTTTAGATTTTGCCATTTTATAATGGTAGATCTTATAATATAGGAATGATATTTTAAACATAATCGTTCCTTTAAAATTTTAAACAAGTATATGGTTGCCCTAAACGGGACTTCTTAAGAAAATGACTTGCCCATTCAAGGGCTAATCAGAAAAATAACAAAAGAAGCAATTAAAAGATAATGAAACAAATTTGGATTAGTCATATGTTCTTGTCTAGACTCAAGAATGTGCAACTGTGTAACTGAGATTAAACACAAAAGGCTAGTGTTTAATTCACTCAGTGTTGGCTCTGATACCAACATGTCACACCCCGACTTTCCACGTGTCACCGGTGGGCCCGGTGGGGAGTATCGTGACGTGGTTGGCAACATAATAGTCAAACAACACAATATATAAATGCACAGCGGAAGCAAAAGATAAATTATATTACAATCCGAATATAACGTAATATCAAGTATTACAACGGAAAGTAAAGGATTCACAGGCGGATTGTAACACCCCAACCCGGAAGGGCTGACGTGTCACAATAACAGTATCATAAACAAAAGTCATAATTCCATTTATTTATTTGACAAGGATAAAACCACACGACAACTAAACTTAAGGTTAATATACAAGCGGACACATTCGACTTGATTAACTAACATCTTCAGATTTAGTCCTAGGCTTTATTCTTCTCTCTTTTCCCTGCCCAAAGTAACCTGCGTACCTGTATATACAAAAATTTTACGGAATGAGCCGAATGCTCAGTACGGAATATTAGGCTCAAATAACAAATAACGCTTTATAGAATTGTTATTCGGATGAAACTTGATGCAAATAACGTAATTTCATAATCATATCTTACGGATGTACCCATGAGCAAACTTAAAACGTGACAATACACAGGTAGCTACTCCTGCATAATTATCACATGAGATGGCGAGTTGGCATTCCCGTTATCCACCTCCTTAACTTAAATCCTAGGATCGATCCATACGCCTCCTAATAGCCTTATGTACCACACTTGTACTTAAGAGACGCCGTGAACTGATCTCTCCGTCACGGATGGAGCACATGATGTCGATGCCGCAACAACATGCTCGTGGGACACTCCACGAGAAGCGATACTCAGGGTATCAGAGTACAAATAGTCTTATTTACATAACTTATCAAAATATTTTTCATAAAAAGACTTAACATATATTGGAACATGCGATAATGAGTACAACTAACAGAATACTATCGCATGACATGAAAGCTAAATCCAAAGTTTAGAATAGGAATTCAACGGACTGTCAAATGAATCGATAATCAAAGACGTGAGGAGTGTATGAATTTAATGGTTTTATAACAATTTGAATATGAAGCAATAAGGAGCGGGGTAAGGATCCGTACCTTAATAATTCCAAAGTGATGCTACCTTGTGATAATATTTCAGATTTATACGGGCAGAGTTTAGACTACTGGTTAGTCTTTTAACCTAATTTAAATAATATGCACACAACTAGGTTAGTAACTTAATACAGCATTTACGATAACTCACGAGATCAAACCCTCACAACAAATGACAAAGTGCGATACTTAAACATCCAGCGGATTCACAACGAATGACAGAGTATAGTCCGATTTCGAACAGCACTCAAACATTCAAGTCGAAATCACGATGAATGACTAAGTATAAACCCAATTTGAGCAGCACTTAAACATCTATCGGATAGTTTTAATCGATCGGACATTGAATCGTAATAGCGATCGAGTTATTACCATGTTCTACAGCACCTCGCTATACTAATTAGTGTTTCGTGTGTGTTTTGAGAGTAATTGGACGATATCTCAGCGCGTATTTTGAGTTTCTTCGTCGTTTTTGTGCCCAGAATCAAGTCCCAATCGCTGCTATTTATAGGTGAAATTTGACCTTGTCGCGGCCCGCGTGACATTTAACCTATCCTTACGCGGCCCGCGTAGGAACTTATTTTATGCATAGGGTTGCCACGTGTGGGACTAGCCTAGCTGAGTCGACAGATTTTAAAATTTCAACTTCGACAGCAAGTTATTAGGATAATCGTCAAGTAGGGAATACCCCCCCTGAGTTTTAGGGGCCCTAATCCTGATTCTGAAAATTCTGAAAATTCTAGGGTTTGTACAGAATTACTTGGGTGTCTTAATTAGGGTTTCCTATTGGTTAATTTTCATAATAATAATAGTTTTGTTTGATATACAGAAAGATGGATTATAAGATAATTGTTAATTTATTCTTTTTTTTCTAGAATAATGATTTTTTTAAATTTAGGGTTATTACACGGATCTTAAAACATAAATATTTTTCAACAGACTTTAGACGCCTAGAACTTGCAAGATTCCTTATTAACGTCCTGAGCAGCTTCCAGCCTATTACGTACTTGTACCTGTCACTTAGACTTTTGAAAATACGTCAGTTTTCACTGGTAAATACACTCAACCGACTCATTTGAAAATGTTTATGAAAATTGGTTTAGGTGCATAAGGCACAAAAATATTTCGACACTTTAATTAAAATGCACAAGGCAAAATTTATCTTGTATACTTGGGACAAACTATATTTCATGTTATCAGTTTTACATAACTTGCTCTACATACGGGGCCCGGTTCTATGCCGGTTCAAGATTAACCGACACACCACTATTCCCTTATTGGAAATCCCTTATTGGGTATAATTAATTAATAAACATATGGCATCTGTCAGGTGTATGCCTACACCCTGTGCTTAGGTCGTGGCCATTGCATTGCATTTAATGAGTCAAGGATATCCAGGACACGGTCGCATTAATCCCCAATGTTGCAGTCAAGCAATACGAATTAAAAACAGGTTATTTGGATTTCCCGACTTATTGGTCTTTGAATCGCATACCTGACCATGCGGTATTTATATTACCGTATCCCAAGCCCGTAATAGGGAAAATAAGTTAAGAGTATTTACCTGAGCTAGCTCCTGTCTTAAATAGCAAGAATTTAATAACTCAGCCGTATTCACTTAAGTAAGCGTAGGTACAATTTACCGGAAGGCTCTAGTCTGGAATGATGGTATAAATAACCAATTAGAATGCTAACGGGTCTTTAGTTAAGCCAAAGCTTAGACCGGTTAATTATACGGTTCAAACGCACGATTAGGCGAAGACCGGAATAGAATGTGATTTAGACCCGAAAAGATTGAAGACTTTCCTTATATGGGTAATCTAGGCACATTCTGAATTTTGGGGTAAAACCGATAAGGTTTGACCCGTTTCGGCTAATATATGCAAACTAGTTACATAAGCTGATTCGAACGCGAAAAATGCGTAACGAGTAACCAAGTGAATCATATACAGGTTTCCTAAGTTAGTATGCCTTTAATATGTTGTGATATCAATAGGATACCTTCCATTATGTCCAAAACGAGTTTAATCTCAAAATAAGCCCCGTAGGGGTATTTTGGTCATTTTAAAGATTATAGAAGAGTTTAAATGAAGTTTTGAGATTCGTGTCCGAATACATCAGTAAAATAACTTATTTTAATAGGTCATATCAGTTGGTAATAGGTCTTATATGACAAAATGGTTTTAAACCCAAACTATGCGTTTAATATGCGTAAAAAGTCATTTTAAGCGATTTCTGGGTTATACAGGAAATCTGAGTTTTCTGATCAGGTTATAAAGTTCAAAATACTTTATTTATTATATAAAATCAGTAGCCATTGGATTGGTATCAAAAGGGCTTGTAAAACTCATTTTATGGCCTAAAAGGGCATAATCGGTATTTACCGAATTAAGGCGATAACCCTAGGTTTTGATCAGTTTAAAAATAATTAAAAATCTTTAAAAATCCCAAAATATTATATTACATCAGTGGGCAAAAGGTTTGGTGTCAAAAATTGGGCTTAGATAGGCTTTATGCTAATTGCGCCTTTTAATTACTAAAAGGCGTTATAATTACGCTAATGAGCATAACTCCTAATCTAGACCTCCTAAGATTTTAGGGACAACTTTATAAATAAGTAATAAGGATTATTGTCCTTTCATATTTCCAAAATTCTCGTTTTATGGTCAAAAGGGCATATTGGTCAACATTTAAGCAATTAACGGAAACATGTAAACGAATCGGATAATCAATGAACCAACCACGGAGGGTTATGCTAACATGTAGCCTGGTCCTAAGGAAGCTCTAAGGCATTTCCAAATCATACTAAATTGGGTCAGAACTGAGGTCAAAGCAAAAGTCAAAGTTTTGCGACTTTCGGTTTCGAACCGGGTCTAAACAGAAAATTGTCGGGTTGAACACGTTTAGACATGTTCTTACACTAATTACCAAGTTATATTAATGATCAAACAGGTTGTATGTGTTCTACATTGCTAATTATGCATAAATTAGAAACTAAGTATCTTGTTGACTTTTTAATCACAAGTTTGACCCGACATTTGACCTAGTTAGATTGGGAATCAGGGGGAACCCTTTTAAGGGTTTATTACCCACATAATTACCAACTTATAACTACTTTCAATTCGACTAATCACTGGACCAACAATGATTAATCGTTAAGTCAACCGTTAATTACGACGGTTTGACTTTTAAGCTTAAACTAAGTAAAAACTTAACTAAGGAAGGTTAAGCAAACTTACTGAAGTCCTATGCTTGATTAGGAAGGTCTTGTGTCTGCTCTTAAGCTCCCAAAAGCTCCAGAATTGCACAAGAAGTGAATGATCAAATGGTTGCAACTTAGTGGCCTTTTATAGTGTTTAAATCACCATAGATTGTTGACATCTAAGTCTACAACTGACCACAATTCATCCACAAGTGTCCCTAAGTGCCTAGGAATGTTTAGGGGTCGCCCATGAAGTGAAAATATCTGATCTAAGTCGGTTCCAAGGCTGAACAGCCAACAAAAATGATTTTCTGCATCTGGGGGCCTGACGCGGCCCGCGTAAGGATTGCCAAGACCTTACGCGGCCCGCCTGGAGTCCATCTTCAGGTTTTAAAACTTTTTCAGTTTGCATCCTTGGCTCTTGGCTCTTCGAAAGGTCAACCAACCTTTGTTTCTTGCATTTTGAGCCCCTCAACTTGACTTATAAGGCTTCAAGTCTTATACCCACTTTGTTAAGCCCTTGGTTAACTTGGTTATCACCCGAAAAGCCATAACTTTCAACGTTTACGCTTTAACCCCTCGCATACGAATTTGATCATAACTTTCTCATACGATAACGAAACTTGATGAAATTTTTATCATGTATTCTAGTGAGCATAATTAATCATTACAAAGCTTAGGGTTTGCTAAAAGGTCACTCAGAGGTATAACTTAAACATGTTGACACATTTAACCCCTGTAGTTTGTAATCTCTCACTTTCTTTCACAATTAGCTGCGCATGATCCATGATTTATTCGTGTAAGGGTATGAGCATCATGTAGGGTTACCGTAAATTATATATATCCCTTGTTGATGTGACAACCCGCACTAAACCAGGTATCCGTACGACTTAATTAGTAATTAATTACTGCTGAATTACTGTGCTTACTTGAACTTGTGAATAAACTGCTACTTGAATACTGATACATGTACTTACTTGCATCATACTTGCTTGCTGTCACTACATTATTTACATACTGAACCTTAGTGACAAACATGATGCACAAAAAGCACAGTAGCACAATACACGGATAACCTATTGAACATGCTGATAAAGCCAGCATCAGGCAAACACTGCCTCTAAAGGCCTGTAAGAGCCTGAAATATTTTGCTACACTAAGTGGTGAGTGTAGGGATACAAGGGTTGTGGAACTGCGTCTCTAGGGATAAGTCACTATGACTGGATGTGCCTAAAACGTACTCTAAGTACAAAACTCAGCACTTTACAAAATAATTCAGCTTTTAGCTAACTAATAAAGTGCCAAAACATGAGAAAAATAACACTAGACACTTTCCAAAGTGTCAGGAATAAGCTGTGTCACTAAAAAGAGTAATAACGACACTTTAAAGCTTTAGTAACGCTTTAACGGATTACTATCCAACCAAACAACCGGACTATACCCGGAATGGGAAAATATTGTTATTTTCATTATTTATCTTTTTCTGAGCCAGTTAGGGTCCCCGTATGCCCTAACACCCATTGTAACACACTATACACAAGTAACCAAGTTAAACACTTAACTTAACCTAATTATCTAACTAATGCTTAATGATTAGTTGAAATGGAACCAAACTACCCCCCCCCCTTAACCGAAACCGTCCCCAAGGGGACATACCTTGTCCTTGTTGATTTGTTTAAATCTCATGTGCATAATATCTAGGGGGTACAAAATCCATTGGTTAATAGTGGGATTAATTGTCTATAAGATCACCTCTAAACCCAACATAACTTTCATCACTCATCACAACACCACTCTTCTCTCTTTCTCCCTAGAAGCTTACGGCCGAACACCCCCTCCCCATACATCCATTTTCGGCTTCCATCTTCACATCACAAGATCATACAAGCTTCAAGGATCACATATTAGGAGGCTTGGTGCACTCGGAGTTTGAAGGACCTCTTTATCTTGCTTTTATCCACGCCATTTTCGTCAAGATTCTTCCCTAGCCTCGAGCTAGAGGTATAATGCTTAAAACTCGTATTTGAACTAATCTAAGGTGGTTAATAAGATGTATGATGATTAAAACTCGAAATCTTACAAGTTGATGCTTTAAAGTTTACTAAAAACACTAAAAATGGTGGTTAATAACTCATATGTTGTGTAAATGATGTAGTATTCGAAATGTATGATTATTTAGGCCCGATCTATGATGTGGTAGCTCGGATCATCGTTTAACCCGGTTTGGTAAGATCATGGATCTTAACATAAGGTTGTTTTGAATAAAACAAGGGTTAAAGGGTGAAACTCTACCACACATGAAACATGAACTTGTGTAAAAATGTTTTACTTGTGGAATAGTGTTTAAAACTAGCAGATCTACGTATCTGCAAGTGGTATTTTCAAAGGACCAAGCGTCAAAGAAATCATGTATTTTAAAAGATGGATTTTACACTAACACGCATGATTTTTATAAACCACAAGTGTGTAAACACTTGTGAAATGAAAAGATCCGACAAAATAACAGTTTTTGTAAAAGATGACTGGAAGTTGTAAAGATGGATTTTCTCTAAAAACGAGGTTTTTACAAGATCAAATTACCTTATATGAAGATCTACTAAATTTAAGGGGATTTACACCACAGTTTTGGGAAAACTGCAAGTTCATGTAATTTTTGGCAATTTACACATATGTTGATTAGTTGTTGTGATGAAAGTTGTTCTGATCAAATAAAGAAAATTGTTGAGTTGATTTGTTAAGGAAAATGATACGCTTGAAAGTGTGGCCACCTCCAGTTACAGAGGAAACTCTGGCGAAATTTTTCTAAAAACCTAACACTTAGAACTATTTACACTACAAGTGTTAGAATTATTTTTGACATGTTTTCGAAATATGAATTTCGCCATGACTTTATTTACTAAATATTCGGAGGTGGGATTTTCACGAAATTTAACGTGATAAATATATATATTTTTTCACACACTGTTTATGATTATTTTGTGAAAATACATAAATATTATTTTTAGAGTAAAAATAATATTTACGAACGTTAACGAATCCAAAATAATACGAACGCTTTCACCATAAATATATAAGTTACACCGGTAATTATATTACCACTCGATTGTTAAAAACGTAACTTACGCACTTACGGAAATATTTATGAACGCGTATTTTAACAACGTATTATTGGAGAAAAATTATGTGAAATGAAAATATAATATTTTTGAGAAAAATACTTATATTTTGGAATTGGAAATATATATATATTAAGTGAGACTTAATGATATAATATGAACGCACATGTATTGAATCCCCCATCCTTGGAAAGGAGAATAACTACCAAGTATATACAGAATGTAAACACGAAATAGTTGTCTAACTATTTCCTAAAGACTTAAACTATAAAGCTAAGGCACGGCCGTCCGTCTAATAGAAATTAGCACCTGTAGGTCGTCGCACAGCTGCCTGATTTGGAGTACTTGGTAGAGACGCTTCACTGTGAGTTCATGTCCCCTTTTCTCTAACTGTTTTCAGTTTTCTTAACTGCGGGGGTGAAATACATGTTACTTTGATTACAAGTACTTTACACACGGTATGGTTAGCGTAAGGAGGTTTACTACTTAGATCATGTGAGTGGGTAAGAGCAATATGAGGCCATTAGTCCTCATGTCGGGACCGATGGACAGGAGCGGTAGATCTATCTGGGTGTAGCGAGCCCAGCCCCAGGCCAAACTAGAAACGGACCTTGGGGTGACTTTGTCCACATACTAATGCCGTGGCGAAATCTGCTAGGTTTGAGTCTCCCTATTTGCACTTCACATATATCAGTGGCCTTGCAAACCATTGGTGATCTCA
>JARYGA010004981.1:0-37077 GCA_030545235.1 Helianthus tuberosus
ACTGGAGTTATTCCGAGAAGCGTGCATGCAAAGAAAGGAGAAGCTAAAGCTCAAAAAGATCAAGGAGGCAAAGGCAAAAAGCATGCTGAATCATCAAAGGCTCAAGAACCAGAGGTTAAAAAGAAAGTTGGTCACGATGATTATGTTGAAGTGACTGAGGGTGGAGTCTTTTCTTCAGAATTTCCACCAATTCCAGAAAATATTGAGATTCCAGAATCCTCACGCCCAAAAGTTACAGATGATTTTTTTGGCAATCTTCCACCTGCAACTGGAGTTTTTAGTAAAGATATTCCAGAAGATGATTACGACATGTTCAATAATGAAGCTGTAAAAGAATTACTAAAGAAAGTTGCTGCTCTCGAAAAGGCTAAAGACAAAGCTGAAGCAGAACGTGATGTTTTAAAGAAGCAAGTTAATCAGCTGATGAAAGCTCATGATCAAATAAGGACGGTGCTGATAGAAAAAGAGAAGATGATAAATGAATTGAAGGATGACAGCCGTGATAATTCTAAAATGTTTGAATTATTGACAGCAGAAATTTCTTCATTAAATGTGAAGATAAAGAATCTTCAAGATGTGAATCAGACGCTTAATCAGCTTCTCAGTGAAATGAGTGAAGCTTCATCAAATGAAATGAAGGCTATGAAGTTGGAGATGGAAGCAATGAAGGCTGATAAAGTAATGAAAGACAACCAACTTAACATGTTATATGCGGTGACGGAAAGTCACTTGAAGATTGATGTTCATGCTACTTTTAATGATCTTGAAGTTAAAAAAGTAGAGGATAGAAGAATTGAACGAGAAAGACGACTAGCTGAAGATGCCACTCAAAAGAACAAAAGCGTAATTGAAGAAGTGCAAGAAGCTGGTGGGTCTTCTAGTCAAGTTGACATTGAAATGGTTGATGTAGATAATATTCAAGAACAAGTTGAAGAGCAGGTTGTTGAAGATATTCTAGAACAAGATGCTGAAAATGAACAGAATCAAAACTTTATGATGGTTGGTGAGTCCTCTCTATTCATTGATACTGATGAAGTTATTCGAAGAGTTGCTGCTATTCAAAAGAAGGGAAAGGTCAAAGAAGTGTTGTTGCTAGAATGGAAGACACTGCAATTCGTTCTTGTTGGAAAAGCTTCTACAGTGCCTTACAACATATCAGAAATTGTTCGCAGAATGAAAATTGAGGAAAGGCGAAAAGAAGCAAAGAAAGCACGTGGAGAAGATGTTAGTGATTCTGATCTTGAAATTTTTGGTGATGATGAAGAAAATGAAGATGAAAATGATGATAAAGACGAGTCTGTTCAGAAAGATGATAAGAAAGATGACGATGACAAGAAAAACGATGATGATGATCAAGGGTCTTTTGGCTTGTTAATCAATAATCCTAATGTTCAAGAAAGGATTGAAGAGTTGCTGAATGATGAAATTAATGAACAAGAAGATGATACTCAACATGAAGCCTCATCATCTGGAAAACAACATGCAGACCAGATATTTCTAACAAACCCTACTGTTATCTACCTACATGAGAAATATGAAGGTGAGATCGAGGTTCAGAGAACTAGAGCTGAAATGTTAGAAGAGTTGGGTTTGGAAGATGGAAAGTTCAAGTTTGATATTGAGGATGAGATTCCTCAGTCTCCAGAGAAAGATTTTGAGCCAAGTTATGCCCATGAAGCTGATCATTACGATGATGTCATTGTTGAAGATGCTTCAGATTCATCCGATGAAGATACTGATTTTCATTATGCTGGAATTGATGAAACATTTCCATCACTTGCTGAAATGTTCAAAGAGAGAAATGAAGATGAAATCAGAAGGAAAATTGTTGAAAAAATTTCTACCGAAGGTATTCAAGAAACAATTCCTAGAGAAATTCTTGCTGAAGAACGAAAAAGGTGGTTCAAAGTTATGCCCAAAGAAAGGAAAACTCTTAGAGCTCTTCAGTATTTCACACATGTCAAAAATCTTTCATGGGGAGATATTCTATCATGGGGCTATCTTGAAGATCTTAAAGTCTATGCTATCAGACGGGAAGAAGGAGTTCAGTACTTCGAATTTCTGTCAGATATCAGTTCTTTACCATGGTGGGATGTGGATGAGTTGGTGAAAACAAAGAATATCAAGCAGTTCTACTATGGTCCAAAAGTTAGACAACATGATCAAGATTTGTGGAACTACATCAAATTGCAAGCAAAGAATGGTTATCCTGATTGGAAGCCACAGTATCCAAAGCAGATTGTCACATATCTAGAGAATGGTAGAAAAGATATATCTTTGGATGTAAAGCCGCCTAGATGCTTGAAGAATATGCCTCTCAGAGCCATTGAGCAAGACTTCCATGATTTATTTCAAGGCTGGATGTACAACGAAATGACGGCTGAGGCAGTTATCTCTCTCTATGACAAGTCCATGGGAAAGTCTCGAAGAATAAGTATTCTGGATCCAATGTGGCTTGTTAACTGTTCAAAGAAGGATATTGATTGCTTGTTCTACAACAAGATCGTTTACGAAAAGAGAGACAAAGCTCAAGCACAGCAATACCAAACAGTTGTAGATGTATGTTTTGCACAAGATATCAATTCAGGAAGATACTGGAAGACAAAATGGAGAGATCTGGAGATTGATGAATTCCTGAAAAAGTATAAGCGTGAACAAAGATCTAAAAAGATTGCTGAAAGAGCTGCTGAATTGGGCAAACGAAATTTGGGAAAAGTGCCTCCAACAGATCAAACACCTATTGAATCAGAAGAGAACACGATTCCCAAATGGGATCGGAAGCGTGATGGTGATCCGGTTTATAGAAACTGGTGGTTAACTGAAGGAAGGCATAAAAGACGTATAATGTTAGAAGAAAAGGCAGAAAAGAGAAGACAGAGAGCTCGTGAACGAAGACGCAACAGAAGGAATTAAAGACTATGCTGGAAGGAACTACAACTACATCCGAGGGGGAGTCTGTTAGTGCATAACGTCTGTATCTTCCGTCAACATCTAGTCATGTTTTGTATATCTGTGTCTTTGTAAACAATTATGTAATATATGTGTGTAGATAGAATGACAACTCAGGAAACGGGGCATAACTGTAAAGTGTTGACTTTTGTTGACTGATGTCATCCGATCGGATTGCCATCCGATCGGATAGCACTCATCCGATCGGACAACATGTTATCCGAACGGACAACACTCACCTATTTCTGAGTTGCCCATAAATACCTTGTCCGGGTATTACTTTAGGGACTTTTTGACTCTAGCGAGAACCTGACCAGTGTCTGTCTTCTACCGAAACTTTGTACTTTCAGAACAACTAATAGAAAGAACAGACTGTGTTTAATTGTTGAATTCTGTGTTGATCATCTGAGATTTGTCATAATGGATTCCGCACATTAGACAAAGTCGATTCATCTTGTTCCTTACGATTAGATCCTGTGCAAAGGGACCAACACTTGTCGCACTCATTTATTTTGAAACCATTGTCAATCATGACATGATCAAACTTTTGGTGCCATTGTTTTGGAGCTTGCTTCAAGCCATACAAAGACTTGACCAATTTACATACTTTGCCCTCGTTTCCTGGGGCGGAAAAACTCTCTGGTTGTTCCATGTAAATTTCTTCTTCTAAATCGCCATTTAGAAATGCGGTCTTTACATCCATTTGGTGAACTTCCAAATTTCTTAGAGCCGCAATTGCAAGAACCAATCTTATAGAGGTTATTCGCGTAACAGGCGAGTAAGTATCAAAGTAATCTAGACCCTCCTTTTGTCTAAATCCTTTGATCACTAACCTTGCCTTGTATTTATCAATACTTCCGTTAGCTTTCATCTTCCTTTTGAATATCCAACGATATCCAAGTGGTTTACAACCAGGTGGAAGATCTACTAACTCCCAAGTATGATTTTGCAATATAGAATCAATTTCATTCTTAATTGCTTCTTGCCATTGATGTCCTTCCGCGGAGCTAACCGTTTCGCGGCAGGTATTGGGCTCACCCTCAACCATATAGCTCATGAAGTCTGGACCAAAGGATTTTTCAACCCTTTGTCATTTACTTCGTCTAATCTCACCCTCCTCGACCTCGGGTCGTTCATGCCTTTCATCTAATCGCGTAGATGAACTTGGTCCTGCTTCATCTAACCATGTAGACGAACTTGGACCTGCCTCATCAACCGCTCTTGATGAAGTCGCATGTGTTTGTCCTAACATAGGAAACACATTCTCAAAATATGAGACGGTGTTAGAATTTGCCTCTATGATTGTGTGTTTGTGTACATCTGGATTCTTGGACTCATGTACAAGAAAACGATGTGCACTACTTTGATGTGCATATCCTGTGAAAATGCAATCAACCGTTTTGGGTCCTATCCTAAGAGCCTTAGGAGGTGGTACAATCACCTTAGCTAGGCACCCCTACACTTTCAAGTATTTGTACGAAGGCTTCATTTTTCTCCATAACTCATATGGAGTTTCGTCCCTATTTTTCAAAGGTATCTTGTTCAAAAGATAGTTTGCTGAGAGAATGGCGTCCCCCCACATTTCTTGGTTCAATCCCGAGCTTATCAACATGGCGTTCATCATTTCTTTCAATGTGCGGTTCTTTCGTTCCGCAACGCCATTTGATTGTGGAGAATAAGGAGGTGTACACTCATGTACAATGCCACTTTTTGCGCACAAATCCGCAAAAGGTGCAACATATTCACCTCCTCGATCGCTTCTCAAAGCTTTTATCTTCTTTTTAAGTTGATTCTCAACTTCGTTTTTGTACAAGATAAACGTGATGAAGTACTTATTTCCTCCACGCGTGGGAACCACTTTTAAATCACACACATTGGTATGAATTAAATCAAGGGGTTCGGTTATTCGTTCAACCGACTTAAACGATGATCTCGTTAGTTTGGATTCGGCACATGTCTCGCATTTGTGATCGGATTCGATATGGAATGTTGGAATCAAATTTAATTTAATTAAACGTCGTAATGAATTAAAATTTACATGTCCTAGTTTACCATGCCAAACATTAGAAGACTCAATCATGTAAGTAGAAGAAACACTTTCATTCATATTTTTGTTTTCGTTTACAACCGAAACATTCATTTTAAACATTCCATTAAGGGCATAGCCCTTTCCGATAAAAGTACCACGTCTAGACAAGACAAAATTGTCCGATTCAAACACTAGACGAAATCCAAACTTGTTGAGCATCCATCCCGACACGAGATTCTTCCGTATCTCTGGAACATAAAGCACTTTGGTCAAGGTCAACTCCTTGCCAGAAGTCATCTTTAGGATGACTGTGCCTTCCCCTTTGATGCTTGCGGTAAATTTATTTCCCATATAAAGCTTTTCTTCACCCGACGCATCCTTGAATGTAGAGAAAAGAGCATTGTCTCCACAAACATGACGGGTTGCACCCGTGTCAACGAACCATCCTTTTGGGTTTTCACCCATCGCGTTGACTTCTTCAATCATAGCCGCTTCCTCGATTATCATTGCAATCAGAGGCATACCATCCTCATCAACCATGTGCGCACGCTCACGCTTAGGTTTCTTGCATTGGTTAGCACGGTACCCCGTCTCGTTACAGTTGTAACAAGTACCTTGGAAAGGCGCATGCTTCTTTTTCACAGCCCCCTTTTTCGGTCCAAGGTTGTTAACCTTTGCTTTCCCTTTGTTGTCCTTTTTACCCTTGCCTTTCTTGCCCTTTGAGGACTCCCCAACTTCCACCATGTTTGCTGTAAGGACTCTCAAAATTGTCCTAAGAATACCCGTAAGTGAAAACCCGGATCCCTAAAACCCTAACACATATTAAAAATCAAGAAAAATAAAATGTTGGGTCTCAGGCGGGCCGCGTAAAAGACATGTATAGTCTTACGCGGGCCGCGTCAACCCTGTGTTGACCGGATAAGCGTAACAGTGCCACGGGTCGACCACCTGGCTAACCTACGTATGACTAGTCAAAGCTAGTCGTAGACTGGGCGGCAACGCGGGCCGCGTAAGGTTAGGCTTAGGGTCTACGCGGGCCGCGTCAGACCCTAATTTCACCTATAAATAGCCATTCACCTGCACAATCCACTAGTGTCGAAATCATTTCGTAAAAACGAATTGGTTGCTCTCAGAAGTCGAAAATATCAATAATATTAGTGTAGTGCTGCTCCAATACCGGGTATTAACTCGATCGATGCTACGATTCAATATCCGATCGATTGAAACTATCCGACCGGATGTTTAAATGCTGCTACTTTGTCATTCGCGTGAAATCCAACCGGATGTTTGAGTGTTGCTAGAACTCGGGCAATACACTGTCATTCGTTGTGACTCCGCTGAATGTTTAAGCATAGCGTTTTGTCATTCGTTGTGAGGGTTTAATCTCGTGAACTATCGTAAATGCTGTATCAGTTACTAATCGAGTTCTTATGTATATTATTTAACCTAGGTCAAAAGGCTAATCAGTAGGCAAAACTCTGCTCGTGTAAACTTGCAATGTGAGTTATTCTCTTTTTACCAAAACTATTTCCAAAACTATTTCTCAAAAGTTATAGTTACAGGGATTAAGTCTTTGTTATCTGAAATTACTGCCAGTAAGTGGGGGGATGTGCACATAGCTACTAAATATTTATCACTAGTGGGTGAAATGATCTACAAGTGATATGTCCACAGTCATAAGTCCGGTCAAGTGACAACTGGGTCAGTGATATAAATGATAAAGGCAATTGTAATCGCTCTTAAGACTGTAATCTATATCATTGTGTCATTTTGTATCAAATGTATAACTCGCCAGCATTTCCCCGCTGATAAAAATATTTTTAAAACATGTTTCAGGCAACCTGCTGTAAATTAAGGAAATGTGCTACGGAGCACTAACAAGCTTGAAGAGGTGGCTCAGTTAAAAATGAATAAACATGTTTTAATAAATAAGGGAATTTCCTAGTTAAATTCCTCTGTTTTAAATTATGGGGTTTATCTCCAATTTATGGAATAAAATAATTGGGCATTTTGAGTTTTAAAACGATCCTGTTTTCCGCTGTCGCATATTAAGATACCACGGGTTTCCTGTCCCGCGGCTCTGAACCGGGTCAAACCGGGGCTGGGGCCGTGACAGGAAAAGGTGGTATCAGAGCTACCAAACGAGCCACTGATTTAAGCCTATTAAGTATTTTAATACTTAATTTTCCTAATTGCTATTTTGTGATTATTTGATTTTTTGTTTGACTATCTGATAATTACAGTATGGGTAAGCAAAAGTTGTCAAATATCTATCTTAAATTAGATAGGTCATTCCACGAGAAGGGAAGTTCGTCTAAAGCAAAATTCTCAAATCAGTCTGAAAGTCCTGAAGAAGGAATATTTGTTAGGAAGGCACAGTATGAGGAATCACTTTCTCCTCACAGAAGAAGTTTGATTATTAAGAAAAGTCAGGAGAAAATAAAGAGATCACAACCAAAAGAAAAGAGAGTTAATCAGGAAACTCAGGAACTAGACAGCAAACCACCATGGGAAGATAAATTAGATGAAAAATGGGCAAATCTTTACATGTTAGCCAGTGTAGCGGAAAATGCAAATTTTTAAATATCCTAACTCAAGTTTAGCATCCTTATTCCCTACAAACCAGAAATTTTACTAAGTAAATAAATAAAATTACAATAAACCACTAGTAGATTTGAAATTCAGTTGTAATAAAAGT
This sequence comes from Helianthus tuberosus, assembly GCA_030545235.1. NCBI lineage: Eukaryota > Viridiplantae > Streptophyta > Magnoliopsida > Asterales > Asteraceae > Helianthus > Helianthus tuberosus. Next base: position 7,677 of record JARYGA010004981.1, read on the forward strand.
TTGCAATAAGTTCAGTTTAAATAAATTTTAAATTTTCTAAATTACCATTATGTGATTTTGTGATTTACAAAATTTTAACTTAGAATTCTGTGCTAAACAGCATGAATGAAATGTCTGAGGCATTAGAGAATCTCAATATCTACCCCGTTAAAATAGAAGTTTCCAAGGAATTCACCGGTTACTTCGCCGACAAAGAAGAACCCATAGAATTTCAAGCTCCACCTTTGGAGAAACCTAAACCCAAGAAAAGAAGAAGATTGGTGGGATGGAGGAAAGTACGCAGGAAAAAGCCAGCAATAAGAAAAGCTACCAAAACTGAAGATCCAAAAGACAAGGGTAAAGGCAAAGTGATTGAGATTGGGGAAAGTTCTAGACCAAACCAGGAAATAAAACCATGGGAAGTCTTAGACCATAAATTAGTAATGAGTGACCTCATCGGACCTACCGATGGAAACCTTGAACCAGCTAATCCAAACCTTATGTTTACTGAAGATGATCTTTTCAACTACCCATTAGAAGCTCAACTTCCAATCAATCTAGAACCTGCTATTCCGGATCCTATTGTCCAACCCCAACCATTACCAGTAGAATTAGATGAATGGTGGATAACTGATTGGCAATTCCAGAATCTCTTAAACAACCCTGATACATTTTTCCCACAGGTTGACCCAGAACCTCCACTATACCCAACTATGAGCCCGGAGAATCTGGCTGAACTTCGTCTCTGGGGTGAAGAGTTAATTGATGCAGGAAACAGAATTAGGGATGTTGGAGAAAGAGTTACTTGGAAGTACGACGAGAGGGAGCGTCGTTTCTAAAAAGCCAGCTGACTGGATAGTGGGAGTTGCAGGAATACTTGTTTAATAAATAATCATAAAAACCAGTATGTGTAAAACTTAACAATAAAACAGCTGTATGATAATAGTGTGTACGATGCATAATATAATATGTAGAAATGAAACTCGGGAAACTGATAACTTTTGATTATATATGTTAACGTGATTATGTGCAAATTGTTTTGTTATAACTAATTCTTTGTATCTATACTAATTATTTATATAAAATTAATTAACAGATGGCAAACGCTGGTAATGAACCAGTTAATGAAGTAATTCAATCTGAGCAAAATCATGAAGAGCAATTACTAAATAGGCAAGATATCGAGGATATCGTTGCTCAGGGAATAGCTAATGCTATTCCAGCAATACTTGCTGCTGCTAGAGTTGTTGAACCTCAACCAATGGTTCCTAGTAAACGTACTGTTGAGGATAAATTTAGTAATAGTATAAACGGAGGCGGCAACAATAATAATAGAAATGATAATGTTCTGCAAGTCCCGATTTCCAAGAAAATGAGAACTGCAACGCCTGGTTGCACTTATAAGGAATTTCTTGCCTGTAAACCAGCTGAGTTTGCAGGTAACGAAGGGGCAACTGCAGCACTGCGTTGGTTAGAGAAAACTGAGGCAGTAATTGCCATAAGTAAATGTGTGAAAGAAGATCAGGTCATGTATGCATCAAATCTTTTTAAAGAAAGTGCGCTAGAATGGTGGAACACGGTGTTACAAGCCAAAGGAAGGACGGTGGCGTATGCTATGATTTGGGAGGAATTTAAGAATTTGGTAGAAAGAAAATTTGGTCCCGAATACGAATAGGAGCAAATGACCAATAAATTCCTCACCCATCGGATGGTGGACGTCGATTGTCGAGGATATACTTCGACGTTCTTCGAGTATGCGAGAGTAGTACCAACTCTGGCTTCGCCGGAGCCGGTACTTATTTCTCGATATATTTGGGGATTGATTGGCGAAATCCGTAATTTCGTCAAAACTGTGAAACCTCGCACAATTGATGATGCGGTGGATTTAGCCAATATTTTGACTGACGAACTAGTACGGACGCGAGAAGAGAATAGAAAGAAAGAAGTAGCCCAAAAGATTACCCAAGGATTTCGAATGGGTAATCGTAACAACTTCAAGAGAAAAGGAACTGGGCAATCTTCCACTGGTCCATTTTGCAATTCTTGCAAAAGGAAGCATTTTGGAAGATGTAAGGGATATTGCAATTTTTGCAAAATTCCGGGACATCGTGAAGAAGAATGCAGAAATAAAACAAGGGTTTGCTATAACTGTGGAGAAACTGGACATTTCAAACCAGAATGTCCTAAATTAGTCAAACCAGCCGACAACAAAGCTAAACCTGCAGAAGGAGCTAAAAAGAATGTGAGAGCTTTTCAATTAACGACTCAGGAAGCAGAGCTGATTCCTGACGTGATAGCGGGTACGTTCCTAGTTCACAACGTTTATGCAAAAGTTTTATTTGACTCTGGTGCGAACCAAAGTTTTATAAATACTTCATTCTACCAAGCACTTAATTTACCCTTAACCCAACTTAGGCAGATTTTTACAGTCGAAACGGCAAACGGCAGTTCTGTTAACATAGGTAAGGTATTGCAAGATGAAACAATAGAACTGTTAGGCCATAAATTTTCTGCAAACCTGTTACCAATGAAATTTTCCGAATTCGATGTTGTGTTAGGAATGGATTGGTTAGTAGCCAACCATGCTCGAATTCTTTGTGATAGGAATTCCATAGAAATTCATACACCAACAGGAGAATTAGTGGTGGTTACAGGAGACAAGCCACGAAAACCATTGAAATTCATTTCAGTAATGAAGTTGGCCAGTTATTCAAGGAAACAAGAAATGGTGTATATGATTTCAGTAATCATTAACACTATGGGTAAGGAACTAAAGGAAATTCCAGTATTATCAGAATACTCGGATGTATTCCCAGAAGAACTACCTGAATTACCACCTGATAGGGAGGTAGAATTTAGAATTCATCTAATTCCTGGAACTATACCGATAGCTAAGGCACCTTATAGGTTAGCACCCACTGAGATGCTAGAATTGAAAAAACAGTTAGATGAATTACTAAGTAAAGGATTCATACAACCTAGCTCATCCCCGTGGGGAGCGCCAGTGTTGTTTGTGAAGAAGAAGGATGGTTCAATGCGAATGTGTATCGATTATAGGGAATTGAATAAAGTTACAATTAAGAACCGATACCCATTACCTAGAATTGATGATCTTTTTGATCAACTTCAAGGAGCTAGATATTTCTCTAAGATCGACTTACGCTCCGGATACCATCAATTGAAGGTACAAGAAGAAGACATACTTAAGACTGCTTTCAGAACTAGGTATGGTCATTACGAGTTTACAGTCATGCCCTTTGGGTTAACAAATGCTCCTGCAGCATTTATGGACATGATGAATAGAATCTGTAAACCGTATTTGGATAAATTCGTAATTGTTTTCATAGACGATATACTTATTTATTCCAAAAGTCAGGACGAGCATTGTCAGCACTTGCATATACTCTTAACTTTGTTAAGAAAAGAAAAGCTTTACGCCAAATTCTCAAAGTGTGAATTTTGGCTGAAAGAAGTGCAATTTTTAGGACATATGGTGAATCACGAAGGCATTCACGTAGATCCTGTTAAGATAGAAACAATCACCAAATGGAAGGTCCCACAATCAGCAATGGAGATTAGAAGTTTTATAGGATTAGCCGGATATTATAGACGGTTTATTAAGGATTTTTCTAAGATAGCCGTACCATTAACTAAGCTAACCTGTAAAGCAGTTAAGTTTGAATGGGGACCAAAACAAGACGAAGCTTTTAAGATTTTAAAACAGAAATTAACCAATGCACCAATATTAGCCTTACCAGAAGGAACTGAAGATTTTGAAGTATATTGTGATGCTTCAAAACTAGGATTTGGATGTGTGCTAATGCAACGCAAGAAGGTAATTGCATATGCATCAAGGCAATTGAAAAAGCACGAAGAAAATTATACGACTCATGACTTAGAATTAGGAGCCATAATTTTTGCCCTTAAGATTTGGAGACATTATCTGTATGGAAGTAAGTTTACTATCTATACAGATCATAAAAGTTTAAGATATATATTTGAGCAAAAAGAATTAAACATGAGACAAAGAAGATGGATGGAAATCCTAAGTGATTACGATTGTGATATTCAATATCACGAAGGAAAAGCAAACGTAGTTGCTGACGCCCTAAGTCGTAAGTATCATGAAAAACAACGACGAGTTCGTACTCTTAGATTAAGTTTACAATTAGATTTAATGAACCAACTGAAAAACATTCAAGAAACAGCAATCAACGATGATGCTGAAGAAATGAAAGGGCGAATTAAGGATTTAAAACAAGGTAGTGATGGAATCTGGAGATTCCATAAGAAGCAAATTTGGGTACCTAAGCAGGGAGAATTATGAAATCAGATTCTAGAAGAAGCTCATAAATCAAGGTATACCATTCATCCTGGTAACAATAAGATGTACCAAGATTTAAGAAACAATTTCTGGTGGAATGGAATGAAAAAGGACATAGCTAGATATGTTTCTAAGTGTCTTACTTGTTCACAAGTTAAGGCAGAACACCAGAAACCTGCAGGCCTACTACAACAACTAGAAATGCCGGTGTGGAAATGAGAGTTTATAACAATGGACTTTGTTACAAAGTTACCCAAAACCAGAAAAGGTAATGATGCGATTTGTGTAATTGTGGATCGATTAACCAAATCAGCTCACTTTCTACCTATGAAAGAAACCTTTAGCATGGAAAGGTTGGCAAAGTTGTATGTAGATGAAGTTGTATCCTTACATGGAGTTCCACTCTCCATTGTATCGGATAGGGATAGTCGTTTCACTTCTCATTTCTGGAAAAGTTTCCAACAAGCAATGGGAACTCGATTAAATTTAAGTACGGCATATCATCCTCAAACAGACGGACAAAGTGAAAGGACGATTCAAACCTTGGAAGACATGCTTAGAGCATGTGTGATAGATTTTGGTGGAAACTGGGATGACCACCTACCATTGATCGAATTCTCCTATAATAATAGCTACCATGCAAGTATCGAAACTGCCCCATTCGAAGCACTATATGGAAGAAAGTGCCGAACTCCAGTTTGTTGGGCAGAAATAGGAGAAAGTCAATTATCAGGACCGGGAATTGTGCAAGAAACTACCGACAAGATCACCCAAATCAAGGAAAGATTGAAGACGGCTCGAGATCGCCAGAAAAGTTATGCTAATAATCGACGCAAGCCACTCGAATTCCAAGTAGGAGACAAAGTACTCTTAAAAGTATCTCCTTGGAAAGGAATAGTTCGATTCGGTAAGAAAGGAAAGCTAAGTCCAAGATACGTATGACCATTCCCAGTGATCCAACGTATAGGACCAGTTGCTTATCGTTTACAACTACCAGAAGAATTGGCTGGAGTACATGATGTATTTCATATATCCAACCTCAAGAAATGTCTATCAGACGAATCAATGATCGTACCTCTCCAAGACGTAGAGGTAAATGAGAAATTGAAGTTCGTTGAAAAACCACTTCAAATCGAAGATCGGAAAATCAAGTTCATCAAGCACAAAAGATTGGTACTAGTCAAAGTCAAATGGGATTCCAGGAGAGGACCCGAGTACACTTGGGAACTGGAATCGGAGATGAAGCGAAAGTATCCTCACTTATTCCAATAAATCTCGAGGACGAGATTTTAAATAAGGTGGGGAGAATGTAAGGACTCTCAAAATTGTCCTAAGAATACCCGTAAGTGAAAACCCGGACCCCTGAAACCCTAACCCATATTAAAAATAAAGAAAAATAAAATGTTGGGTCTCAGGCGGGCCGCGTAAAAGACATGTATAGTCTTACGCGGGCCGCGTCAACCCTGTGTTGACCGGATAAGCATAACAGTGCCACGGGTCGACCACCTGGCTAACCTACGTATGACTAGTCAAAGCTAGTCGTAGACTGGGCGGCAACGCGGGCCGCGTAAGGTTAGGCTTAGGGTCTACGCGGGCCGCGTCAGACCCTAATTTCACCTATAAATAGCCATTCACCTGCACAATCCACTGGTGTCGAAATCATTTCGTAAAAACGAATTGGTTGCTCTCAGAAGTCGAAAATATCAATAATATTAGTGTAGTGCTGCTCCAATACCAGGTATTAACTCGATCGCTGCTACGATTCAATATCCGATCGATTGAAACTATCCGACCGGATGTTTAAATGCTGCTACTTTGTCATTCGCGTGAAATCCAACCGGATGTTTGAGTGTTGCTAGAACTCGGGCAATACTCTGTCATTCGTTGTGACTCCGCTGAATGTTTAAGCATAGCATTTTGTCATTCGTTGTGAGGGTTTAATCTCGTGAACTATCGTAAATACTGTATCAGTTACTAATCGAGTTCTTATGTATATTATTTAATCTAGGTCAAAAGGCTAATCAGTAGGCAAAACTCTGCTCGTGTAAACTTGCAATGTGAGTTATTCTCTTTTTACCAAAACTATTTCCAAAACTATTTCTCAAAAGTTATAGTTACAGGGATTAAGTCTTTGTTATCTGAAATTACTGCCAGTAAGTGGGGGGATGTGCACATAGCTACTAAATATTTATTACTAGTGGGTGAAATGACCTACAAGTGATATGTCCACAGTCATAAGTCCGGTCAAGTGACAACTGGGTCAGTGATATAAATGATAAAGGAAATTGTAATCGCTCTTAATACTGTAATCTATATCATTGTGTCATTTTGTATCAAATGTATAACTCGCCAGCATTTCCCCGCTGATAAAAATATTTTTAAAACATGTTTCAGGCAACCTGCTATAAATTAAGGGAATGTGCTACGGAGCACTAACAAGCTTGAAGAGGTGGCTCAGTTAAAAATGAATAAACATGTTTTAATAAATAAGGGAATTTCCTAGTTAAATTCATCTGTTGTAAATTATGGGGTTTATCTCCAATTTATGGAATAAAATAATTGGGCATTTTGAGTTTTAAAACGATCCTGTTTTCCGCTGTCGCATATTAAGATACCACGGGTTTCCTGTCCCGCGGCTCTGAACCGGGTCAAACCGGGGCTGGGGCAGTGACATTTGCCTTAGCCGAAGCTTGCAAAATGGTGCCTTCTTGGGCCACCCTATTGTCCTCTTCAATACGAAGACGAACAACAAGTTCCTCCACTGACATTTCCTTTCGCTTGTGTTTAAGATAATTCTTAAAATCCAACCAAGCAGGGGGTAATTTCTCGATCATGGCTGCCACTTGAAATGTTTCTTTGAGTACCATACCCTCAGCGTGGATATCATGAAGTATAATCTGTAACTCTTGGACTTGGTTCATAACAGTCTTGTTATCAACCATTTTGTAGTCCAAGAAACGGGCTACCACAAATTTCTTTGTGCCAGCATCCTCCGTTTTGTACTTCTTGTCCAAGGCATCCCATAATTCTTTGGAAGTCTTGACGTTGTAGTACACATTATACAAGGCATCCGAGAGACCGTTGAGAACATAGCCTCGACATATAAAGTCCGAGTGCTTCCAAGCCTCTACCGCGCTCAGAGCCTGAGCATCGGTCTCCCCTTCCGCCGGTTGGGGAACAGTCTCATTCAAGAACCTCGCAAGGTTCATGGTGGTCAGATAGAAAAACATTTTCTGTTGCACTTCTTGAAGTGGAGACCCGAGAACTTCTCGGGTCTTTCAGCATGATTCGCCACTGTGGACGCTCCCACAGTGTTGGCAGGGGTTCCAACGACAACATTAGTGTTGCTGGTATTCACGTTTTCAGTCGACATTCTGAAAAGTTTCAAGAAAACAAGTTAAAATTTGTTTTCAAAATAATAAAGACGCTACTTTATTATTATTAGGAGTTCAAAAAACCAGCCGTGTAGCTTCTAAGTCCAACTTTGAAGACTACAACAAGAGATTTTTAGGACTCAGCGACAGAAAGGAGTAGAAGCAGAGTTCTGTTTTGACAAAGGCGCAACTTTGAATCAAAACAGAGAAAAACTTTTTAAAACACAACCTGCTGTGGAGAAAAATAAATTTAATCACAGCAGAATTGTTTGTGATTTACACGAACGGTGTTTTAAAAATTTGTTTTAAGATTGTAGGAATCCGTTCGTGTAAAATAAATAAAAAATTCCTTTAATAACTTGAATTACAAGAACTAAACAGAAACAAAATAAAATACAGTACTATTACAACTGAAAATTGAAAAACAAGATCAGAAAACTCGAACAGACGAAACTGTTATTGGCTGAGGATCGTGTTAGACACGGGTCTCTTAAAACAAATTTCGTGTCTCCCAGGAGAACACGTTTGTTTCCAGGATACAACAGCCGCAAGCAGTTGCACTGCCGGTCTTGACTCCAACCCGAAGGTGTACCTAAAGCTTGAAGAAGATGAAGAATTCTGCAGGGGAGAAAAGAGAGAGCTGGTAATATTCGGTGTAGTTCTTCAACAGGGGTATCACCCTATTTATACTAGCTGGACTTGAAGAAACTGAAAATCGAATTTAATGGGTGAATTAAACTGTATTAAACGTCTTCAATGCACTTTAATTCGTCATTAAATTCTCAGTCAAACGCATTAACTTCGTCAATTTCAAATGCTGAATCGTAACTGCACTGCATTAACTGCTGCTGAAAGCTTCTGCGCGCGCGCGCAAGACACACTGGTGCGCGCGTGCCGGTCTGCACGCTCATGCGCGGTGCGTCCTTTTGGCTCACATCCATGCGCGCGTGCGCCTCAGCCCCATGCGCACCTGCGCGCGTGCGCCACGTCACCTGGTAGCATCTACGAGCACGCCACACAGTCGCGCCGTTTTGGCTCACTTAGGTGCGCCGCGCACGTCACCTCAGTGCCCATGTACCATGCGCAACCGCGCGCCTCCATGCCATGTGTACTCGCGCGCACATGCGCATGACTGCCACGTCACCTACCACTTGGTCAATCAAGATCACATCTAAAGGTGAATTTATTGAGAGAGATAATGAATACATGATTATAACACACAACTCATGTATAACAGAGAACAAATTAAATCCCAAAGATTCGATCAATCATTTTAAAGATATATAATACGAACCAAAACTATCATGCCTCTGTTCAATAGAGACAGTTTTAATTAGTAACATGAACTTTTATACTTACCTTCACTTTTAGAAATGAATACTGATACACATAAAAGGTCCCACCCTTTTTATTTAAAAAAAACACACACACACAAATCTGGCCTATAACATCTGGTAGACCTAGATACACCAAGAAGTCATGCATATTAAATCATTGTCACTCTACTTATCCACAAAACCATGAAGATTTATGAAATTTAGACTTAACCAAGGATAACAAAACCAAATTGCAAATCTTAAATCCATAGATCAATATAGCATAAAGCATAAACATGAACAAGAGGTATCTAGGCACGTGTAATCAAAAGTATACAAGACAGGAAAAAGAATATAATATTTTAAAAAGTCTTATAGTGTGTCTTGGACGATTTAGACTTTAGTTGATCTTCGTTACTTCACCACTCAATGTTCACCAGATTTAAGTGAAAAACGAATACAACTAACTTTGTTTATTACATGATCCACACTACCACATCTAAACCTTTCAGATCAAGATCCAACTATTGCAGCACCGATTAGAACATGAATAAAGATTCTAAGCAGTACCTGATGAAGGACCATAATTAGTAAGAAAGAACTCCGATTGTGATGATCAAACGACAACAAATCATAACTCTGAGTATATAGTCTCGAAAAAAACGAACAGGTGTACGTAACCAGAGGATGAACCAGAAATCATGAACAAGACTCTAACAAAAAAAAAGAGACCAGAACCAAGGGATTTTAAACCCCAACGCTGAGATGTAAGACAAGTTGTTGAAAGTCTTAAGTACTAGTAACGTGCTCGTCAATCTAAAAAAAACTCTAATCAGCAGCAGAAGAACCAAATCCAATCCCACGAAGAGAAAAAAAATGCTAGAAATGATTGAGTCTAGGGTTTGTAAATGGACACCACAAGAAATCGATGATCTAACAGCGGAAATTAATTTCATGATACAAGCCGGAGCTCTGATACCATGTCAAGAAAGTATCAATCACAGTCAAATACCTAAATCAATATGTATATTATGCCCAAATGTTCAAGAACAATCAAAGACTCAAAATGGACAACAATTACCAAAAAACAAAGTAAAGAAACTAAAATCTCTAAGGCTAAACACAACTCTGATAACTAAAGACTCTTCAACACAATAAAACTCTAAACACACCACAATTAACAGTGATGAACGAGAGCACTAGAGATAAGAGTAGGGGTGAGCAAATTAACCACCATAACCGATAACCGAACCATAACCGACATAACCGAACCACTAATAATAGTTATGGTTATGAAGCTTTGGTTAACCGATATAACCGAAACCGAGCCGAACTTGTGATGTTAACTTTACATAATGGATTTGTGTTTTACAAAACCATATAGAGGGTTTTTAGTAACAAAATGATCTTGATGTAGATGTTATTTATTTTGATAAAGAACTAAGGTATTATGGCCATAATTGTTTTTGTTTGAGAATTACCTTATTAAAAAGAACCCTAAATCGGTAGTTTAACCAAAAAGTTTAGTCTCCGTTATCTTATAAAATAGGCTCAAGCTAAGTTCAAATCGTGCACAATCCTTTTTATTTCAAACCTTGCTTGGTTACTTAACCGAAATTAACCAAAACCGAACCATAACCGACTTCATAACCGATTAACCGTAACCGAAGTTTGGTTATGGTTACCAAAACTCCATAACCGAACTAGCGGTTATGGTTAATAGTAAAAACCGAACCAAACCGACCCATGCACACCCCTAGATAAGACAACAGGCTGATACACGAGTGAGGGCAAGAATGAGATAAAGAGTTCTGGCTAAATCGAAGAACATCAGCAAGAAGACTCAAATGGCTGCAGAACGTGGCTGCTGAACTAGGAGAGAATCAATCACCCAAAGAGAACCATGAACTAGGAGATAATCCCCTAATTTTTTTAATCCTAGCCGAGACATAATATAGATCTTGCTCCTCCAAGGACTATGAACAAGATCAGCCCACCAAGACCACTTTAGCCCACGAATATCTCGGCCATTCATGCAAAAGATAATAGAAAATATATCAGCTAAAAGCTAATGAATTGGAAATTAATAACATGAATTTTAACATTCCAAAAAGAATTGAAGAGAACACATACTATAATTTTGAATTAGGTAATTTTTAATAAGCAAACAGATTATTAGGCTTAGTTGCAGAGTTGGTTTTATACATTGATTGTTTGTTTACTATTTAAAACCACTTGATGAAAAAAAAAACATTATGATTATAACAGTTGAATATTATATATATAATAATCAACATAGAATTTTTTCAGTAAAACAACTTTAGTCGTCGTGAACGTGATCGTATAGAATAAGCAAACCTTAGCAATGATGATCATGTTTTGTAAGTGTAGACAATTCTTTTCTATTTGTTCCTAGTGTGTTTATCTGGAAATCGAAAACCAAACTACCGCTTTTAAACTTTTTTAACAGTCAAACTACAAGTCGACCTTGAAGGTTAGTAATATTGAAATCTAAGAGCATCACTAGCTCATCTTTTCTTGTTTTTAATGTAACATCCGTCGAACGGGCACTGGAAAAATCCGAACCGTTTTGGAAATCGGATCCAAATGTTTGTAAAGCGGAACTTTTTTTCATGAAACAAATAGTGATGAAATGTATTTATTTATTTATCTATTTACTTTCATTTCATATTTTATTTAAATTTGTTGAATTAATATAATTAGAATTAATATAATTAACTAAAAGTTATAAAATTTTAATGAAACCAGCTTAGGGGCTGTTTGACAACTTCTGAATGGTTAAGTGCTGAACCAATAAGACGTTTGAACCATTAAGTGCTGAATTACTAAGAGGTCTGAACCATTAAGAGCTAGTATAATGTTTAGCCGTTTAGAGGCAAATCTCTGACCAATTCAGATTAAGGGTCTTAACCATTCAGACTTAGTATAATTCTTAATCATTCAGAGGCAAATGTTTGAACCATCCAGACATCAGCTCGCGAAACAAACAGTCTGAACCATTAAGTGCTGAACCATTAAGAACCTCGTTAAGAAGTAAACAAACAACCCCTTAGTTAATTCCTTTTGTGTCAATGTTTTTTTGGTGTTTTTGAGTTTTTTATTGGGTGGGTTTTAAGTGTTTTTAAAGAATGAGTTTTTTTTTTTGTTCTCTCTAATACAGGTGACTAGGTATGTTTTTTGGTGTTTTTTAATTCTCTTATTGTGGATGGTCTAGCAAATGTCATACACATTAAAGTGTTCTTTTAACGGAGATTTCAAAAATAAACGTAGGAAGAAAAAAAAAGTTAATAAGATCACAAAGATGAAAAGGAAAGAAATAATTTGAATAGAAAACTATGCAACTAAACAAGAAGAAAGATTTGGATAAGATTGTACACGTTCTATCTATATCAACATCAAATAGGAATATTTTGGATTTACAACCACAAACAACAAGATAAATACAAGACCATTGAAATATGAAGAGATAAAACATCTGATGTGTACCAATTTGGAACCAGAAGTACTGAAGAAATAGGGATGGATTTCTAGAAATTCAGTTCACTTTTCATAACTTGAAAGATACACATGACTAATGACTTGAAGAAAATTAACCTACTACTACACTAGCCGACGACTGACCCATTAAAGGAAATAAACTATTGTGACGTGAATAGCATGGACGCTACGTAACATTTCCCTGCATAAAAGGTTCCTAATTTGTCTACGAGGGAAGTATGCTTGGGGCTTGTTGAAGCGCTACGCCCTTCGGTTCTTCTAGTGGAATATAATTAAACAAGTCTTAGCAAATTGCCGTCGCAGGTGACACTCGTTTTCCAAGGTGCATTGTTTACCATTAGTGGCGAAGCTTGACAATGAAGACGCGGGGGGGGGGGGGGGGGGGTCGAAAACGTATACACCCAAAAAATTCTATACGAAAACTACATATATAACACTACTGAGCGAAAAGTTCGGAGGGTCGGGCGCCCCCCGGCCCCTCTTAAGATGCGCCCCTGTTTACCAAGCCATATGGATGGAAATGCACTTGAATCAAATGAGCAAACCTAAAACATTCGAGTCGGCTAATGGGAGTATACAATTTGTTTTAAAATTTTCACAAGTATGCGATGTGTATGTTAGGTGACAACCATCTGATAACCCGAAACATCCATATCCATTTACTCAAATTATACTGTTAGGATCTGAGTTTCTTTTTTATTGTGTTTTTGTTTAGAAATTAATGAAGATGAACAAGTAATTGCAGCGGAAATAAATAGAAATAAACTTTGCACACAATCAAATAGGAGAAATGCTTTCAACACACATGTTTGAACATTGAACCAAATGATTAAATTTATTTCAATCACTGATTACAACTTTGCATGCATGAAATACAAACTCCCCCTCAGCCTAAGCTCACAGTGAATTGTTCGTACAAGAGACAAGTGGTGAAAGAGCCAATAGAACAGTACATGGTACTGTTCTATTTATAGGCACGAGCAAACCATTGAATCATCTTGGCTGACGTCACCATGAAAGTGACATCTAACCTCCTAACAAACTTTAACTACTGATCTAATACAAACACTGCTTAGCAAACTACTGTTACAATACATTACAAAGGAAAGACTAAACTACTGCTTCCTCCTTCCACTGTTGTGACTCCAGCAGTACTTGTATCATCAGCAGTGCTTGACCCATAACAGTAGATTGATCAACAGGTCTTCAATCTTCATCAGTTTTTATCATGATCATCAGTTGTTTGTATAGCAACACTTGTATAATGGACATTGGATAGAGACCATCAGATGTTAGAATCACATTCAAGGGGAGAGACTTGTATACAGCAGTGCTTATGCTGGATCCACTGCCTTGATCCAGTTTTGGCTTTAATCATCTGTTCCTCTGGTAGGGTTCAATCCCAACAATCTCCCCTGGAACAGATGATGCCAAAACTCTTCATTATTGTGGAACTTTATTGCCTCATCAACAGCTATCTGACTTGACCTTTAAATTGTAATTCAAAGTCCAAAGAGTCTGTGTCATCCTCATCCCTGCACAGTGTAAGATCAAGGAGATCTTGCAGATCTTCAACACCCAGGCCCAATGCTTGTTCCCTTGATATTTTCTTCACTTCACCACTAGACTTGATCAGAGTCAATACGTGGGTCTGTTTGTCAGATTTCCACTTTAGTACCTTTGAGTCTGGTGGGTTTCTTGGGAGAGGTTTTATTGCAGATGAGTTTGGAGATGGTGGCCTGGTAATGATAAGTTGAGCAGTGGTTGAAGTTTGGGCAGATTCAAGTCTTTCTTCAATCATCTTCTTAACCCCTTCTTTTACAAGATAATCATCTGCTTCTTTTTCTTCTGCTGTTAGTTTATCCATCTGCTTTTGGTTCCTTCTTTGGCAGATGAAGGCCGCAGGTGGAGTGGATCTCTTGAATTGTTGCTTTTGTGGCTCAGCTGAAACCACTGTTTCAGGATAGTAAGGCTTTTGTGGAATATTAGGATTTTTCTTCCTTAGTTCTTCCAGCCTTTTGTAAGAAATCATCACTTTCTCCTCTGTCCATCTTGACACTTGGTTCCTTGACCCAAAATCAGCTGTAATCAGCTCTTCCTTTATCCTCTTCAACTGCAAAGTCCTTTCTGGTACATTTTTCTTAATCTTTGCCCAGTTAGAAGGAGTTTGCTTTACCTTTTTTTTTATCATATTTTGAATTCTGGCTGCTTCACTTTCAAGCTCTTGAATGGTCTATTCTTTGTACATGTACCTTTCTCCCTTGTATTTCTTGTAAGCCATAATGTTATCAAGATAGTCTTTTCTCAAGGTCTCATTTGCTCTTTCTGACAATTGCTGACAAAGGTTTTTAGAAAATTGCTCCAAAGTTCTGACTTGTGTAAGCTGGAATTGAAAGTATCTTTGGATTTCCTTGTCAGATTTACCCTTTGAGTTCCTTTTGGAGATATCCTCTGCTTGTTGACCTTTTAATTTCAAGTATTCTTCAATATTTTTAGGTCTTGGATATCCTTCAACAGATGGCAAGCTCCTTTTATCAGGATCATCTTCTGAATAGAAAGACTTTACTTCTTCTCTAACAGCTGCAAGCTCTAAAGGATATTGAGCAGCTGCAGAGACAATGGCAATGGTTGGGTTAAAGACTTGTGCAGAAGAGAGTGGAACAGGGTTTGGAATAGTGACAAGTGAAAGAGATTGTGAAGATGTTGGTGGTGGTGGTAGAGAATCAGCATCATTCAAAATCACCCTTCTCCTTTTTGGTTTAGGAGAGGTTGGTGGTGTTTTGGTTGGTTCAGTGGTGGTGATTTGAGTGGTGGTGATTGTAGTGGAAGGTGGCTGACAAACAGTTGTTAAAACAACTGGTGTTTCAACCACTGTTGTCATTACAACAGATGATGTGTCATCTGAAGTCTTCTGTTTTTTAGCAGGAGGTGATGGTGGTGATGAAGTTGTTTTTGGTGGTGAGGTGATTTTTGGTGGTGGTGGTAAGGCAGTGGATGTGGTGTGTGTTAAAGTGGTGGCAGTTGTTTGGCTAGCAGTTGTTGAAACCACTGAAGTATCTACAACTGTTGATACAACAGGAGTCTTAACAACTGATGGTTTGGGAGATTGATGTTTAGAGCTTTTGGAAGATTTGGGAGTGTGTTTTATGGGTCTGGATGGTATGGATTTGGGTTGCCTCACTTTTCTAGTGGGCTGCTTCTTTTTATGCTCAGGACTTTCAGGCTTTGGACTTTCCTGATCATCCTTAGGCTCAGAAGTACCCTGCTCATTCAGCTCCATAAAAACTCTTTTCTCCTGAGCAAATCTTGCTTTATCCTTAGTCTCCTTATCCTTTTTCACATCAGCTTTTGCCTTAGCAATGGCATTTGTGGTTACATCAATCTTTTTAGAACAATCTGGCAAGGGTATGTTTGCAAGCATGCTTGAATTATCAGGTGCAATGTAAAGACCATCTTCATACCCCTTTTTAGTCCACTGCTTTAATTTCTCCCCTTTTTGGCATCAGCTGGTGGTGGGTTGTCCACAAAGATGATAGAGGGAGGAGCAGTGCCGGTGGTTTTCAACAAATGAGCCTTTATTGCTTCGATATTTGCCTGGGTATCCATGAATCTTGCTTCCATGACATTTCTGATCTTTTGAACCTGAATCTCATGTTGCTGATCAGCTAATTGTCTTTGATGGATGAGCAATGGTTGAAACAAATTCCACAGCTCATTTGCAGCAGGTGCAGGTGCTGGTGCATGTGCTTGAGCTGGAGCAGCAGTGGTTGGTACCTTTTGAACTTTCAACAACTGTTGCAGCATGTCTTTAATTTCTGCAACAGATGAATCCAGTTTGTCAACTCTAGCCGTTAATTCTCAGTACATTAAACCATCACCCAATTTAATGGGATCATCTGATTTCCCACTAGCAGTGGTTGTAACAGTGGTTTATTGAGGAAATGTATCCCAAAAGTCATCCACTGATGCCCATTTGTCTTGGTACTGGGGACTTTTTCCTTCAAAATGAGAAACACTTTTTAGTGAACTAGTGAAAACCGGATACACAAATGTTCCCATAGAAGAAATTGCCTTCAAGGAAGTCTTATTTATGAAACCACTGTCCAAGTGCAAACCAGTGGGTTCAGCACTTGTAGTGGCTGCTTCACTTGAACTACCACCAAGAGTTACTTGTAACTCAGGGGGTGTAACCTCCTCAGGTGTTGTTGGTGGGTTAGCAATGATTGAAATACCAGACCCAGTCACTTGTTGGGGTATATTGTCATTGACAGGTGAGCGAGAAGGACTGGGTTGTGTCTGGTTCAAATCAAGAGCATCCAACAAAAGTTTTGTTTGTGGGGGAATTGTGGCAGTGATGATGGGTATAGAAAGCGAATTTGCCCCGGGCATTAGGCTGTGGATGATGAATTCAAGTGATTCCAGAGCATCATATTGTGGTGTCCCTATGTGTACAACCTGTTCTTTTTGAGAAGAAGCAGGAGGAGTTTGAGGCATGGATTGAGATCTTTCTACCAACTGCTGTGAGGAAGTAGCAGTAGTGGTTTCTTGTGACTTTTGTGTTGTCACTGGCAGTTGCTCTGGGATCTCATCTTCCAGAGTTGCCTTTGTTTTGGGTTTGGGGGTTTTTTGAGTTTTCTTTTGTTTTGGTTTTCTGGTGGTTTTAGGTGTGGGTTTCACAGCAGTTGTTTTGCTACTGTGATCACCTAGAGTAGTGGGCTAAGCAGCAGATCCCTGAGGAGCAGTGTTTGCTACTAAATTCTGCTCAGGAACCCCTGATTTTGTTTTAGAAGGTTTTGATAATCTTGTAAATGTTTCAGTTGTTAAGTTATTTATTTGAAAAGAGTCACCTTGTGTGAGCACATGAGCATCATCCTTTCCAAATTTCTTTTGAAAGTAAAAACTTAGGAACCTTGGAAATAGTAGGAATGATTTTTATCAACATTTTTAACCAAGTCATCAAAGATCTCCTGGGAATAGTTAAAATTTTCTTTATGTAAAATAGCATAACCCAGGTATTGGATCTTTAATGGTATTTTGTTAAAAGCAGTTGTTTTATTCGAAACACACATCAATAGGGTATGGAATAAAAATTTTGTTGCATGAGGAAATCTACCTTTTTGTAAGGTATCCTTTTTCATTTCCTCAGCATACCCTCTTTAAATAAAATCAGTTTGATACTCGATTTTAGGAAAAGAAGTTTTACCTTGCTGATCATCGAGTTCAAATACCTCTGAGATGGATTGTGGTGTGATTTTAACCTGTTTACCCTTTATTGAGGAATTGATGGCCAAGGCCGTTTTATCTTGAAGTTCAAGGGTGGCAATCTTCCAAAATTCTCTCTGGGTTGCCAGGAAGATTAGAGCATCAGCACTCAACAAAGTTTTGTACTTTGAAGATGACATAGCATCAATAATGGAATCGTAGGTATCAGTATGACTGGGTTTTGTGAGTAGACCCAAATAGTTATGAGGTGCTTTGAATTTCAGGGGTTTCGATGGCCATTTGAGTGTCCTTTCGAGAAGACGAAGATGGTGATTTTGGAGAAGAAGACATGAGTGGGTTGTAATATGAAGAAGACGAAGGGGGATTTGAGAAAGAAAGATGTAAACTGCTTTGAGAAAGGAATTTTTAGAATTCAATTCGACAGTGTAAAACCCTGTTTGGGGGTTTGAGGAGGGTTTTATAAAGGAAAAAGTGAATGCTGACGTGGCAGCGGTTACAAAAGATCTGACCACTATGTACTGTCCACGTGCCAACCCCTAATGAATAATGGAGGACAGTTGTTTTATGAAACCACTGATGAAGCAATATCAGTGGTTGTAACGGTAACAATGAGAACAGTGGGTGATTTTAACTATCAGTGGATAGCTTATCAGTGGATAAAACACTGATTTTGAACAACAGTGATTACCAAGGAATGAGAGAACAGGGGTTGACTTTCAGCAGTGGACAACATTTAGTAGAACAAATGTTTAAGCAAAACAGTGGTTATGACAGACTTTTAAGGATTTAATGAAAAATTCATTTTTAGCTATTTTTAAGGATGGATTTTTGATTTTCTGAAAACATTTTAATGCTTTTATTAATAGAAAAACAAGATTTTGCTTGTTATTCCATGTTTAGCATGCCAATCCTAGAGATCAAGCTTTCAAAGGTGGATGTGTCTAATGCTTTGGTTAGCACATCTGCCAGCTGATCCTTAGTTGGTACATGGTACAGAGAAATCAATCCTTTTTCATAGCAATCTCTCACAAAGTGATGTCTGATATCAATGTGCTTGGTGGTTGAATGAGAGACTGGATTTTTAATGATATTTTCTGCTGCCTGACTGTCCAACATGAGAGGTGTCTTTAAGGTAGTGATACCAAAATCCAGCAACTGATTTTGAAGCCAAAGCAGTTGGGCTGTACAGCTTGCAGCGGCTATATACTCTGCCTCAGCAGTGGATGTGGAAACAACTGCTTGCTTTTTGCTTTGCCAAGACACTAACCAACTGCCTAGGAATTGGCACCCTCCTGAGGTGGACTTCCTTGTTTTATCACATCCAGCAAAGTCACTATCTAATAAACCTGAAAGCTTGATATTTCCATCAGCTGGATACCAGATACCAAGTGTGGGAGCACCTTTTAGTTATCTGAATATCCTTTTTACAGCAAGTAAATTTGACTTTCTAGGGGCTGATTGGGATCTTGCACAAACACATGTTGCAAACATGATGTCTGGCCTAGATTCAGTTAGGTACAATAAAGACCCAATCATGCTTCTATATAGAGTTTGATCAACCAAATCATCCTTTTCATCAGATATGACAATTTTATTGGTTGCAATGGGTGTACTGCATGGCTTACAATCATCCATCTCAAATTTCTTTAAAAGTTCTTTGGTATATTTTCCTTGATGGATAAATGTGCCATTTTGTAGATGCCTTACTTGGAGACCAAGAAAGCACCGGAGTTCCCCCATTGCACTCATTTCAAACTCAGCTGTTATGAGTTGCCTAAAATCTTCACACATTTTATTACATGTGCTTCCAAAGATGATGTCATCAACATAAATCTGGACAATCATGAAATCCTTTCCTCTCCATTTTAAAAACAATGTTTTGTCTATTTTACCTCTTGTGAAACCAATGGAAAGTAGAAAGGTGGAAAGAGTTTCATACCAGGCTGTTGGTGCTTGTTTCAGGCCATACAAAGCTTTATTTAGCTTGTAGACATGATTTGAATTAAATGGATCCTCAAAGCCTGGAGGTTGACAAACATAAACCTCTTCTTGAATCTTACCATAGAGGAATGCACATTTGATATCCATTTGATACACCTTGATGTTGTGGTTGACAGCAAAGGCTAGGAATAATCTGATAGCTTCAAGTCTTGCTACAGGGGCAAATGTTTCATCATAGTCAATGCCCTCTTCCTGTCTGAACCCTTGAACCACAAGCCTAACTTTATTCTTGACAACAATACCCCTTTCATTAGGTTTATTTTTGAAGACCCACTTTGTGCCAATAGGACTTACACCCTCTGGCAGTGGTACAAGTTCCCATACTTGTTGTCTTTTAAACTATTGGAGCTCCTCTTGCATGGCTTCTACCCAGCTGTTGTCTTTCAGTGCCTCTTGGTACTTGACTGGCTGATGGAGAGATAGGAAACCAGCAAAAAGACAGATGTTTTGGGATTGACTTCTTGTGAGCACCCCTTCACGGATGTTGCCAATGATTTGGTTAGGTGGATGAGACTTCAAGAAGATTAGATCTCCTTTGTATGGAACAATGACATTTAATGGTGAGGGCTGCATATTTGAATCATCTGAGCTAACCACTATTGGTGACTTTGAGGATCCAGCAGTGGCTTCAAATGGAGGTGGAGGGATAGGTGGAACCTGTGTGAAAACATGCTAACTTTTATCCACTAATGGGGAACTATCAACAGTGTTTGATGATGTGGAAGCAGGGGTTGATGGACTACTTTGATCAACAACTGTTGAAGTAGCAGTGGTTGAGCTTTGACAACTGTTTTGAACAACTGCTGCTTTTCCCAATGAGGCAGACTTTTGTTGAGAAATGATGACTTCATACCCATAGTCTGATGGGGAATTTTCTGAAGGACCTGCATTGTTAGACTTGACAACAACACTTTCAAATGTGAATTTATCAAGATCAAATTATTCTGCAGGGTTTGCTGGGATTTTCATTGATGAAAGTTCATTGAACTTTACATTTAAAGTCTCTTCCACTGTTTTGGTCCTTGTGTTAAACACTTTGTAGGCCTTAGCAGTGGTTGAGTATCCCAGATGATAACCACAATCAATTTTGGATGCAAACTTTGAGATAGAATCTTTTAAGTTTTGGATGAAACATGGGCAGCCAAAAACTTTGAAATAAGAAATCAATTGCTTTATTTTATACAGCAATTCATAGGTAGTCTTTTGATGCCTGGGGTTGATTAAAACTCTTTTTTGGACATAGCAAGCAGTGTTTACTGCCTTTGCCCAGAAAGTTAATGGCAAACCTGAATCAATAAGCATGGTTCTGGCAGCCTCAATCAAAGTCCTGTTCTTTCTTTCAACAACCCAATTTTGTTCTGGTGTTCTTGGAATGCTGTACTGCCTCACAATTCCTTTTGACACACAGAAATCATCCAGCTCCTTGTTCCTGAACTCTGTGGCATTATCACTCCTGAAGACTTTTACTAGCAAGTCAAACTGTTTTTCAACCTGTTTAACAAAGTCTTGCAGAATGCATGCAGTCGCATCTTTTGAGTGTAAAAAGTAAGTCCATGTAAATCTAGAAAAGTCATCAACAATAACCAAACAATATCTTTTCTTCCTAAGACTCATGACTTTTACTGGACCAAACAAATCCATGTGAAGCATTTGCAAGCACTTGGTTGTTTTGAACTCTTCAATTGATTTGAATGAGCTTTTATGTTGTTTGCCTTTTAGGCAGGAAACACAATGCTCAGAACAGGTGAACAGTTTTTGAGGTAAGCCTCTTACTAACCCCTGTTTTGAAATAGCAGTGATTGTCTTGAGATTTGTGTGCCCCAATCTCCTGTGCCATAATTCTGTCTCTTTGTTAGAGGCAGCTGAGAACAGACATGCATAAGTCCTGGGGCTTTCTTTTGACATATCCACCACATAAACATTGCCTCTTCTTTGAGCAACAAGTTGGGTTTTTCCATTTTTATATTATTGCTTCAATCTTTTCAACCATTTCTGGTCCAACAATCCTACAACACTCTTTTGCAAAGAATGAGCCATAGCCCTTCTCACTCATTTGAGAGACACTTAAGAGGTTGCATTTTAGACTGTCTATTAGATTGACATTTTCAAACTTAACTTTACCAGACTGAACAGTACCAGACCCCAGAACCTTCCCTTTACTATTATTGCCAAAGGATATATCACCCCCTCCATGAGTTTTGAAATCTTTGAGTAGGGCTCTACATCCTGTCATGTGCCTGGAGCCTCCACTATCTACATACCAAGACTATCTAAGCATGCAGAAGCTACCTGCACATGTAGTAAAAGGTTAGTTCATTAAGGTCTCCAAAGCCAATAAGGCTTTGGATGGGGTCTCAGCAGTGTCTAGGTTAAGTTCATATGGATGGGCAGTGGTTAGGTCAGGGGTTTGGACAGTTTTGGAACTGGTTTTCTCTAACCACTGTTGAGGGTCTTGCCCAATAATCTGCTGATAACCAAACGGATGACTGTTCACTCTTGGTTTAGAAGGCTTTTTGTAAGACTCATAAACATGTGGGATTCTTTGGTATGGTGGTTGTCCCTTACCTCTTCTGTATTGATTGGCAGGGGGTGCATCAGTCACCTGAACATCTCTTTTAACAGATGTTTGGTTCAGCTGTTTTGTAACAGCTGTTTGGACTGGCACAAACAGTGGTTGGTTCATGGTGAACTTGACAGATGAACTTGATGAACTCAAGGATGTTTTTGCAGTGTACTCATTCTTTTTTACATCAAATGATTTGAGATACACACATTCTTGAGTTTTGTGGTTTGATTTACCACAGATGGTGCAGCTCTCAGCAGGTACAATGATACTTGTTTTGTTGATATCATATGCTTTTAGATGAAAACAGTCTTTTGTTAGATGATTCTTCTTTTCAAAGAAATCACAAAACAAGTTTTTGATCTTTTCTCTTTTCTTCCTCTTTTCAGACTCCTTAACAACAGAGTTTTGAACCACTGTTGGGATGTCTTTGAGGGGAATGACCTTGGCTTTAGGAGCTTTGACACCATCAGTGGTTATGAAATCCATAGGCTTGAAATTTTCAAGAATGTCACACTCATCAGACCATCTGGGTTTAAATTGATATTCCTCAATCTCTTCATAGGTTGAAGAGTCCAATGGTCTTTCAAGTGTGATTTTGTTGCCATTTTTATCAGTGATTTTGATTTCTTGGCCATTCTTGTTTGTGGGAATGATTTCCACTAAACAAGATTCATTTGCAGCATTGCTTTCAGCTTGGTCATGCTTTCTAAAACCTACACCAAATTTTACATTGCTTTTGACCTGTTTCTCAAGCATTACTTCATAGCCTTTGCAAGATTCCACCCATTTTTCACAAGTGATTTGGGTGGACTCTAACTCTTTTCTACAAACTCGATATTTTTCTATTATAGTTTGGAGTTGGTTTTTGGTAATGCTTTACTCTTCTTTTAGACTGCAGATTTCTTTATCTTTTTCAGCCAACTTGATTTTAAGTTCTTTTAAAGACTTTTCAAATTTGACTTCATCAGTTAAGACTCTATCCCTAAGGTTTTCATTCACCTCTTTAATGTTAGCAAATGCAATGATGCATTTGTTTGAACACATATTTTCAAGAACCTGAGGTGATACCTTGACAGCAGCCATCATGGCACAATCACATTGATGATCATTTTCTTCATCAGCTCTCTCTTCTTTCTCACCTTCTTCTTCTCTTCCTTGTCTTCTTTGTACCAGGGGTCAAATAGTGGTTCAATCAGGGTTTCTGAATTTTCTCCCAGCAGTATTTCACTAGCAACTGCAGTAACCACTGCTCCAGCCACTTCATCCACTGTTTCAGCACTTAGCTGTTCTCCTTTAGCTTCTAGCCCTTCTGGTATTGACTCTAATGCCATAAAACAAAATTCATCATTAAAAGCATCATTAGAAGCATAGAGTGCAAAATTTTCATCACCAAGCTCATCAGGCATACTGCTCCAGTCAACAAAGCCTTGGGTGAAAAAGCTTTGCTGATCTGGTTGAACCACTGTTGGAGCAACTTGTTGAGGTGTAACTGGTTGCACTTGAGCCTGAGGGACAGGGGCTTGAACATACTGAATTTGTGGAACAGTGGTTTGAACATAATGCACAGGCACAGGGGTTGCAGCATAGTGAGCAGTGTTAACATGGGTTGCAGGGGTATATTGGGCATAGTGCACAATGCTTTGGTTTTGAGGTCTTGGGTTTGAGCTGGGATGAGTAATAATTGGACTAGTGGTTTGACTCCTGCATTCCCTAGCAAAATGACCTAGCATATTGCACTTATAACACTTGATTTTTGACTTATCCAACCCCACTTTTAAATTCCCATGTAACCCTGGGAATTTTCTCCCTGTTCTTTTATAGAATTTGCTTGTTCTCACACTAAGCAAAGCCAATTGATGCAAAATGTCCATTTCTTCTAAATTAGTGGGATCAAAGTGCTGTAAATCAATGAGTTCAAAACACAGATTATCAGAGATCTGGCTTTCTCCATTTGCTGTGAAAGCAAAGTTGGATGAGTGAGGATCAGAGTTAAAGTTTACACCAGCAGTTATGTCAATAAAATGATCATAACTCTGATCCTTACTGCTGCCAGCCTCTTCCTGACCCAGAAGAGCTGTGTTGCCAAATGTGTAATCATCTGCAACTTTTCCAGACTCTTGCAACTTCTTTTTCTAGTTTAACTCCCTTTCATAGGTCAGGAGTCTACCATGAAGTTGGGTCAGTGTCAGATCTTTGAACTCAACAGAGTTTCTGGTCACAAATGCAATGGTGTCCCATTTTTCAGGTAGTAATCTAAGGAACCTGTTGTTTTGTGTTGAATTAGTAAATTTAACATCAACAAGCCTTAGATCACTAATGAGACAACTGAATCTCTCAAACTGTTGGGTTAGTGTTTCACCCTTAACATGACAAAATGTTTCATACTGTTGATTCAGAATTTCCCTGTTATTTTCTGTGACAACTCGAGTTTCCAAGATTTCTATCTTCGCATTAATTGCACGTTAATTGTTTAAGTGTTTGTTTACACGACTTGTTTGTTTCATATGTTATATATGGTGTGTATAAGTGTTATTAGTGATGTGTTTATTTTGTGTGAATAGTTATTAAAATGGAACCTCTAGCCGAAAACACCCATGTTCCTCCATCCGAAAACACCAATGTCCGAAAACACAAGGTGTTTTCGTCCACCTTCATGCCAACGAAATCAAAGTGGGCCTTTGGCCCAGTAGCGACCCACTATATCTTGGCCTCAACCTTTACGTAAACGTTTTAATCGTCAAAACCCTAACTCTCACCCTCAAGTCGACGGCAGCACTCCCCTCATTCGAAGTCAGATCTCTTGCTTGATCATTCTTTGTTCGGTTAGTGTTTTTCCACAGATTAATTAACGATAGTTCTAAATGGATGTTTATGATGCTGTGAGTTTGATATGCATGACATGATCAGTATATTATTGTATGCGAAACCTGGTGTGATCTAGAGTTCTAGGATCGTTATGATTGAATGATTAAATCTTGAATGATGTGAAGGCAATCAGGATCTGAAAGCGTGTTAACTTGCTAACAGTGTTTGATTTGGTGATATGTTAATCTATTTATTGAATGCATAAACCAGGTTCCTGATAAATATTAAGTATTGTGATGCTGTTGTTGTGATGATGGATAGTGTTAATGATTGCATGACTTGATAATGATTGGGTGATTGTATGTTGAAGCCGATGTAACTGCCATGCGATCATTAGGGTTTCTCCGTTTTTGTAACTGTTGATGATGATCTAGTGATGTACGATTCACAGCTAGGATTTTTGTGTTGAGGGTTAACAGTCAATGATGATTAGTATTCTGGATAAACACAACAACTTGCTAATGACTGCATGATGATTGAATGATTTCGTAATGCTGGTTATTGTATGGTGTAACTGTTGATGATGATGGTGTAGCCGACGAAAACCCCCACCCCACTTGAATACATCTCGACGAAATCCAAAGTGATTTCGGCCCAAGGTGATTTCGGCTCAAATTGATTTCGGCCCAAAGGGTTTTTCGCCAGTAAGGGATTTCGTCACATATGCTTGGTGTACAGTAACGCTGTTAGTTTATTAAACATGTTTGTATGTAACTCTGTTAGTTCTAAACTCCGTTAGTTTGTTAATCCAGTTAAATATGTTAACTCTGCTAAGTATGTTGATTACTGTTAAGTATGATTCTATTAAACATGTAACATTGTTAGTGTGTAAATTCCGTTAAGTGTGTTAACTTTGCAAAGTATGTAACTGCCTGTTAATCCCGTCAAGCATGAATTGCATGGCTTTGATTAACTGCTTATATGATACGTGATAATTGCTTAAACACACTTCGTGACATAAATGGCATGTGATCCTATACGAACGAAACTGATTGTATATACGTGCGTACTATAGGTCGTGACTGATTATTTGTGAGCGTGTATTTCTTTATCATACCGAGCAAACCAAGGTGAGTTCACACTCTAGCCAAGGCATGGGATTCCCAAGGGTTGGGAATGGGTTAAAGAACTGAACAATAACTACAAACTTGCGTATTCCCCATACAACAGGATACGTACTACCATAAGACCATCAACTCTATCATTTGAAGTCCCTCATTTATCGACTTAATCGCCGAGGCCTATGGCGAGCGGGTCATTGGTAGATAGCGCTATAAGGGTTTAACAAACCTCACACCATGCCAGTCGGAAGGGCGTGTACTAATGGACTATGGGCAAAGGGTCAATGCTGATAGACATTGACTTAGGGCACATCTTACATTTTCGTAGCAGTCGATACGCGTGGTCTAATAACACATAAGAAGCCCCCACTAATCTTCGCAAACATGTATGGGATACCGCGATATGAATTAATATGATACATGGTTTACAAAACGAACATACGATTTACGAAACGAATGCTATAACCAAACAACCAACTGTGAACTCGCTCAACTTTGTTGTTGATTCGTTGCTACATGCCTTGCAGGTCGTTAGGTACTCATGGAGCTTGCACAGGGAGGCGCAGTCGTTGTGGGACATGGCAGTGTGTGCTATGCTAAAAACATTTCTTTATTTCGTACTTAATACTTATATTGGGTTTTTACAATTATGCTTCCGCTAAACACTTAACTACGTTTTGGTTTGAAACACCTTTCATATTGTGTGGTTGAATTTTACGTATTACTTGTTATGTTCAATATGATTGGTGGCTTGATCCTGGTCAGTCACGCCTCCAAGTGGTGATACTCCGCGTGTGGATTTTGGGGGTGTGACAGATTGGTATCAAAGCCATTGGTTATAGTGAACTTGGTTTTAATAATGGGAAAAAGTTTTTGTTAAAACCAGACTATAACCTGTACAATGCTCAACGATCCACAACGACGCTTCGCTCCACGTGCAAGACTCAACATTCTAGGTGATACGATTTATGTTTACATTGCCTACTTGCTAGATTACATAGAACTTTGCTCATGGTATGCTTAGATAAACGTAACAACTATTGTTTGAAAACACATGTGTGCTTACTCTCTTCTGTCATCGCACTTTCGCGAACCTTTCTCAGTCATGTTTCCTTTGATATGAAGATCATGAGTGGACGCGTTAACCTAACTCAAGCCCAGTTGGCGGCTTTGATCACTGAACAAGTTACTGCAGCACTCGCAGCTGCCCAGGCAGGAGGTATAGCCTGCCATTACAACTTACTCTAGGATCCTTAGATCCCACTTTCATAAACCAACACTTGTGCTTAATTTTGTTTACTCTTACGCACACGACAAGTCAACACGCTCAGCTGCCTGTGTGCACCTTCAAGACTTTTATGGACTGTCGTCCTACTACTTTCAGTGGCACTGAAGGGGCCATTTGACTCCTCCACTGGTTCGAGAAGCTCGAGTCAGTCTTCGAAATGTGTGAATGCCCCGAGGCTCGTAGGGTGAAATATGCCACTGGTACTCTCGAAGGCACTGCGCTAACTTGGTGGAACGCGCAAGTTCAGATGCTGGGGCTGGCGGCTGCTAATGCCACCCCATGGAATGATTTTAAGGAACTGATCAAGCGAGAATACTGTAACCGTAATGACATCCACAAACTGGAAGTGGAGTTCTTTAACTTGAAAATGATGGGGTCAGAGATAGAGGCGTATACGAAGCGATCTAACGAACAGGCAATTTTGTGCCCAACTATGGTGGATCCTCCCATCAAGCGCATTGAGCTGTACCTCAAAGGCTTAGTACCAGAGATTCAAAGCTATGTAACTGCTGCTAACCTTGCTACCATCCAGGATGTTACTCGTCTTGCTCAACGTCTCACAGACCAGGCAGTGGAACAGAACAGGCTGCCTAAACGTATCGGTGCTACTACTACTACTACTACTACTACTACTTCTGCTACTCCTAGTGACAACAAGCGAAAATGGGATGGAACCTCCAACAAGGGTTCGACTTCGGTTCAGTCCCAGGCACAGCAGCGAAAGATCGATGACTACCAGAGTCCTGGTCAGCAATCTTCTGGTAGTCAAGGGCAGGGTGGATATCGAGGAAATCACCCAAAGTGCAACAGATGCAACAGGCACCACAGTGGTCAGTGCAACAGGGGTCGTTGCCAGAGGTGTCTCAAGATGGGTCATGAAGCTAAGGATTGCAGGAGCTCGCGACCTGCGAATCAGAACCAACAACAACAACCACCAGCTCCACAGAACCAGCAGTGACAACGAGGTAACAGGGGATGCTTTCAGTGTGGTGCTGAAGGCCACTTCAAGCGGGACTACCCTCAGTTAAACCAGAATCCGAACAACAACAACAACAACAATAATCAGGGCAATGGAAACAATAACGGGGGAAACAATGATGGAAACAATGGTGCCAGGGGTCGAGTGTTCGTGCTGGGTCAGGGTGACGCAAGGAATGATCCTAACGTGGTGATGGGTAAGTTTCTTCTCGACGACTTTTATGTTACTGTCTTATTTGATTCGGGTGCCGATACCAGTTACGTGTCTCTAAAAGTTAGTTAAATGTTAAAGTGCACACCAACACTTTTGAACACCAATCATGTTGTAGAGTTAGCAAATGGTAAAAGTCTAGAGGCCACACACATAGTTAAGGGTTGTAATCTTATCCTCGCTGGTCAGACTTTCTCTATCGATCTCATTCCTATAGTTTTGGGTAGTTTCGACATCGTCATTGGGATGGATTGGTTATCACAACAGCAAGCAGAGATCTTATGCAAAGAGAAGATTGTTCGTATTCCCCGTTCTGGCAAAGAACCTCTCGAAATTCAAGGTGACAAGAGTGGTGCTGTAGTGGGCATCATCTCCTTCCTTAAGGCCCAGAAGTGTTTGTGAAAGGGCCACACTGCTATTTTAGCACTCGTTACTGATGCATCGATGAAAGAGAAGAATATAGAGGATATTCCAGTTGTACGCGACTTTCCTCAAGTGTTTCCTGAAGAATTACCTGGGCTACCGCCTCATCGCCAGGTCGAATTTCAGATCGAGCTAGCTCCTGGAGCAGCACCCATAGCTCGAGCACCTTATTGCTTAGCTCCAACCGAACTGGAAGAACTGTCTAAGCAATTGCAAGAACTCTTGGAAAAGGGTTTCATTCGTCCTAGCTCTTCGCCCTGGGGAGCTCCAGTA